>KK351238.1:202538-218320 GCA_000671755.1 Glossina brevipalpis
AAAAAAAAAAAAAAAAAAAATAGAAACGAAGCACACACACACACATAAATTCATATGCTTTGAAAATTTGCAGAAAACTTGGCCTTAACTTCCATTCAGTTAACTTTTTTTATGTGTGTACTTGAAAGCACTACAAAAATATAATTACACCGCCGTCAGGTTCAAATTATGCTAAGAGTCAGATTTCGCACGATATTTTCTTTCTAGCCTACTGTGTGTACGCCGCATATGCTTTGTTTTACTCTCCGCCTGACGTGTTGTGTGAAAAAGGGCATCAATTTTTCCAAAGAACTGTTTATTGTTAGATTTATGCGCTATCATTCATTACTTTATAAAGGTGACAGAGGTGTGATGCAAAATATGTTAAAATTTTAATTAAGAGCCCAATAATGTAAAGTCAGGGGTTAATCCAAGTTATCATTGAACTTTAATATGTTGTTGCTGTTAATAAACAACACGACAACAACGAGAAAGATACGTTTCACCTTTGGCTTAAACTATGATTGTCCCGTTTGTGGCTCCCAACCAATTACATTTCAGACAATTGTCAGGACCTGTAATGTTATTACAAATGCTATTACACATTGCGATCCTTTCTATTTCTATGATACACATTTTGCTTCTTCATCCGCTCGAAAATATGGCAACAATTTGGTTTTTTGTGTTATATTGTCCTTGTCCGAATATATAATATACATTTAAAATTTAAAAAATTGTTAAGAATGATAATATATTTATGAAAGGTCGTTTTAATGCTACTTCTTCCGTTCGAAAATAGGAAGAAAATTTGCTCTTTTTTATATTGCCATTGTCCGAATATATAATATACATTTAAAATTTAAAAGATTGTTAAGAATAATAATATATTTATGAAAGGTCGTTTTAATGCTACTTCTTCCGTTCGAAAATATGAAGAAAATTAGCTTTTTTTTATATTGCCCTGTATTGTCCGCATATATAATATACATTTAAAATTTCAAATTTGAAATGTCGTTATAATGCTTCTTCTTCCGTTCGAAAATGTGATGAACATTTTGTCTTTTATATTGTCCTTGTCCGCATATATGATATATATTTTAAATTTCGTAAAATGATAATTTGTTTGTGAAATATATTAATATTCCTTCTGTCCCAAATGTCCCAAAAATGTACCACATTCACATACGCTTTGCTTTCCTTTCTTGTCCGCATATTTGATAGACATTTAAAAGTTTTTTAAATTGAAATACTATATTACAAGGCGAGGTTCAGACAGTTGTTGTTTATATTTAATTTTTCTCTTCACTATCACATTTACCACCAAACATGTCAAAGAACTAAAAACCGTAGCGAAGGTTTGAATTTTGCTGTTGTTTGTTATAAATAAAATTCGCTGTTTTGTAAGCATAGACGGAATTACTTTATAATTAGGGTAAAGCAAGATTTTAATTTTGTCAATTAACTTTGACGTATGTGAGAATATTTGCTTACTATTTGTTTACTAGTTAGTTAGTGGGTAGTAAGAGCGAAAGAATCAAGATTATCTTGTTTTTACTCAATCATACTCTTTTTTTTTTTTGCAAAATATTTGTCTTAAAATTATGAACAGACAGTAATGTATATATTATGCATTTTCCTTTTTCTTTTTAACTGTTGGTAAGGTTTGTTATAGGTGTGTTTGGTTGGCATGATTTAGTCTCAAGCTCTTGATCTTTTCTTTGCTTCTGTTGCAAAAGTACTTACGTACGAATTATGTGTATATGCATGTATTATTACATATACGAAGAGGTCGATTTTTATTGGACGACGTAATTAAAACTTTTTTAATATTGGGGCTGATCTGATGATTTACAAGCAAGGACAAAAGTTTACATACATTCAGAAATATCTTAATACTTGTGATAGGCGAGTTAAAGTAAAAAACCCTTTCAATCAGTGTTTAGCTTAAAAAAATTGACCGTTATTTAAAAAATTATTCAAAAAAATGTACAATCAAAAAGTGACTTATGCCATTTTTAAAATGAACGGCTTATATGCATAAAGTGAAAAAAATGGTAACACAAAACAATTTAAAGAAGCCATCGACTTGTTACCCTCCGTAAGAGCTTCAACAGTTTTGTGCAGTTGTATTGAAACTCTTTCTCTTGTAGAGGATTTGGTAGAAAATATGAAAACTTTTCTACAGCAACACATTGAAAATCTTCCATTCGATTTAAGTGCGTAGAGGAATAGGATAAGTTCCAAATCTTTTGCTGTTTTAGTCGATAAAAGTTCGTTTATTGTCTTAGCCATTTACTTACTTGCGAGAAAGCATGATTACCATAAACTACCTCTTGTTGCGTCTTAGCAGTAATTTGAAACGAACGAGGAATAAATCTAATGAAGGGTTTAAACTCAAAAACATATTTTCAAAATCTCAAAAAAGAAACATTAATAATGCATCGTTTCATCGATTAATTTGGGCCGAATGTCTCTGGTGCTGCTTATACTTGGACAACTTGTCACATGAAATGAAGTAAAATACGAGACGAAAGAAGCTATTCATTCATGTATTAGACGTATTTTCTGTATTAGATGTATTTGCTAGACTTTCAAATTTCTTCGTGGTTCACATATAAAAATGAAATGAACTTTTAATCTCTTTTTAGTGTGTCACAATTTACGAAGCACACGTGTTGGAAATTACTCCGAAATCAATTTTAAAATGCAAAAGACACAAATTAGAATTAAATACTCGTACAACGAATAAAAATGAAATAAAAAAAAAAAAAAAAAAATGAAAAAGAAAAAAAAAAAAAAAAAAAAAAAAAATAAATTCAAATTCAAGTTCATGATAAATGTTTCACGTGCTTGTTTCTATATAGAGGCGAAATACAGCTACAAAAGAAACAAATAACAAAAACAAATTTACATCATTCATGTGTGTAGATATTTTTTGTTTTTTTTTTCTTTTTGGTTGTTGATCAACTTCACCAATAACTGAGTGAACAAAATGAACTGAAGCTTGAATTGTAAGTGATTTCCCCCATTTATTATAAAGGCGGTAATAATTGCTTTGGTAGTAGTAGTAGTGTTGGTTTCGATAATGGTTTAAATACAATTCTTTTATTATTGTACGGATACATTTGTTTATAATACACATATCGTATATATGCCGGTATGTGGCTATGAAGATAAAAAATTGAATGAAATATAAATAAATAAATAAATAAATAATTCGTACTGGTTTTGAAATTTGGCTTTTGTTGTTAATGAACTTCTTTTTCACATTTTGACTGATTGGCACAAACGATGATAGTTTTACAAGTTAAGATATTTAGAACGTAATTGGAAGATTTTAGCCGCCTTTTGATTGCTTTGTATATATATGTGTATGTTTACGGATATAATCAAAAATTTCTACTACGTCTGCTGTCATTTCTTATAATCCACTAGTTTTGTAATATAGTTGGCATTCAATTGCATATCACGGTAAGATACAGTAAATATATGATAAATCGTATCAGATACTCAAATAAGCCTCTAGACCTTTTTTATAAGATAACTTTATATCATGCGTTAGAAAGGATATTTCGAACATTGACTTTGTCAGGTGAAAGCACATGAAAGTTCACTTAGCATAGTTAGCCTGAGAGTTTGTTGTAATAGAGGTCCACTTAAGTATAAATAAAAGAAAAGGAACGAAGGTGCTGCTGAATCGTGATTAGTTACCAACAATGAATGCATTACGATATCTGAAGTGTAAATAATCATGATGCAGGTTAGATTAATCATTTATTACTAATCACGAAACCAAGGAGGTTGGACACGTACTTACGATGAGCTCTTCCTTCTAACATTTGGACACTAAGGATCACTCTCGCAATAACTTCAAAGATCCAAAGATATTTTCGAGCATAGGAGGAGGTTTTGATGATAAAAGGAATTTGTTAAATATTTATTAGTCCAGCAATGAAGTCCAGCATGGAAAGTTAGTTTTGTTTTCAAGTTTATAATACTCAAAATTATACATCAAAGATCCGATTGTTTGTTTAATATTTTGAATCGGTTGACTCATGACCATCCTTCACATATTATTAAAATTCCCCTATTAAAGAAATGCAAATAAAAGGTGGCAACTTGCCCGCACTTTTCCTTGCTTCTTCTTCTTCTAAGATATAAAGTGGGGTTTCAAAACACAAGCCACGATATAATTTGTTGATTATTATTTTTACCAACGCGTCTTTTGTCGTATCTGGGTCACGAAACTGATCGGGCTTTGTAGGTTAATTATATAAAATTTCTAAATGGACTGCTTACAAGAAATGTTCCTCTTTTCTATAATGAAACAATATTCGTATTAACTTTTCACCTTTATAAACTCCTTTATTCTTTGGTCTTCTTTGAGGTTTAAACGCCAACCATTGCCTGCTTTTAGACACATAACGTAATGTCTTGTATGAAAAAGGTTCAATAGTTTTTAGACTTCTTATTATAACATCAAATAATTTTGTTACGTACTCGCGAGTTAGTTAGCAAAAGGTTCATCATCAAATTACAAAAAAAATATGAATTCCTATTCTTAAGCATTGAATATATTACATAAATTTGACTGATTTGAGATTTTAGTTTAATTCCCAAAATACTTGTGTTTATTTCTCTTTCATTTGCGCGGAATTGCAAAATTAATTTAAAAATTACTTTACGTTAAGATATTTATCAGTTTCATAACACGTTTATATATTTGCGGTTATTTTTATATATTTATGTCTTCTCTAAAATATTTCTTGTGTTGTTGAAAATAACAAAAAAATACCACAACAACATCAACAACAACAATAACTAAAAAATTATTTTATTAATGACTGACTGAATGCTGTGTTAAGTAACAAAATGAAAGGTATAAACAGTAAACGGTATAGTAATGACTGTTGATATTAGCTAATCATGTGATTGCCCCTCCATCCATACAATCGTATGTCAACCGAGTTTATTTAAAGACAAAAAAAAAAAAAAAACATTTTTGAAATATATAGTGTATTTACGATACAATGTGTTAAACGTTTTGTTGTTTAGCTCATCATCTGCGAAAGAAAAACTCAAATTAATTCTAACAATGGGCTACAAATGCTTCGTTATTTAAGCATTTAAGCATTCATTGTGTGTAGGCAGGTATTATCGGATTGGGTTAAAGCACTTGTCAAACAAAATATTTTGAAAAAAATATTTTTTTCAAACATATCAGCGATGCGGCTCAATCAGTAATAGAACGTTTTTCTACATAAGAAGCAAAATACAAAATAAAAATTCTTAGAAAGCTTGACAGAGCATGCACACAGATACGGATTCATATTCAAAAGAGAGAAAATATCGATTTCATGGATAAGGGTTGCGTGGCGATTGTTCAGAAACCATTTACACAATTAACCAAAAAGAGAGCAGATCGCAAAATTATATTTTTTATGATATTTCATACAACATTTAAAAGAAGTTTTCGTATGCAACATTAGCAGTAAGCAGTAAGCAGTAAGCTGTGTAAATATTAAATTATTAATGAAAAACAAAGGATTAAATTATTTAATAAAAGCACGTGATAAGATCGCAATGTCAAGCGTCATCAGGCAATAATTCAAACGAAAGACATCCTTTTTATTACGCGGCAAAGACAAATATAAAGCCTTACTAATATGAATAACAAATAATGCTTAGAGAGCTCTATGAGTTCTAATTTTTCGTACATAAATTAATGCTGTACAGAGACAAAAGAATATTGAAATCGTAAAGGGGAAAAAGTGGAGACGGATTAGAATATAAATATAATAATTTTTTCCTTTTTGGGCTTTCATACAGCCGTTTGGCCGTTTTTATTGCATAATGATGTGATGAATATACTCTGTGGTAGATCATACTCAAGTTACGAATCAAGTGTAGCTTCAGTTATAGCGAATGCTCGATTGGTAAGACTGTAACGTTTAATGATCGTTCATGCACTTCGTAAACTGCGATCAACATTCTACTCTCTTTATACTTCTTTCTGATCACTAAGTGCTTTGTTTATGTATTCGTAGAGGATCTGCTCGGAGCGACAGGTCATATATAATACAGAAGAGTAGAATAGAGTATAAATATGGCCCCAACAATTAATCTCTTTCGGTAAATCTCAAAAGGATGCTTCACGGAAAAAGATTTGAATCAAATCATGACATCATTGCGGGAACTGAAGCTTTTTTTTTGGGAATCTTGAACCAAAAATTCCCGCAGAATATATTTATTGTATTTATTGCAGTTTATGAGAGTTAATGAGCAAAATACCCAAAAAGAAGAGTTCATAATTATATTATGTTGCAGGCGCGTCCTTTGAAAGATTTGGCCCAATCGAATTCAATGCCAATCTGCAAGCAACAACTTTCAAATATTTGCACCAAATTAGAACCAGGTCAATGTTTACTATCTACATTACACAGACAGATAGATGGACATTTCAACAAATGGAGATACAGATAGATGGATATACTTAAATCGATTCTGAATTCTAATGCTTATCAAGAGTGTATAGAGCTTATGAAGACTCGTAAGCCACGTTCTGAGTGTTCTAAGCAAGTTTACATAATGAACGCACTCCCATCCTACACGGTGGTGGGTATAAAAAAGCATATCAAAATGTTGGAAAAGTTATTGGTTTGATCATATTGATTTTTAGTGTCAGTGGAATTTTGAAGAGGAGAAACATTGGAAGCTTGTCTGCATTAAGTAAATGCATTGAATACTCTGTTGCATACTTCTTGCAATTACAAACCAAATAGAGCATCTTTTAGCCTTAAGTATAAAAATTAGATAAAACATTTCGAAATTGCAACTGGTTTCTATAGCAAACAATGTTGAGAAATATCGTTATTTATATTAATATTAATTATGGTTTAACATATAGTTAATGGATTGTTTAACCACATCTGCACATCTATTAAGGTGTTTATGTCTACAGAAACATGTAATTGCGCTTATAGGTGTTATACTTTATATGTTAATTACAACAGCTCTCCCTTTTGGTGGAAAAAAAAAAATAAAACAAAAGAAAAAGTGTTAATTTATCATTTATTTGTGGCTACTTTTGAGCAGTTAAAGAAAATCTTAATGTTTTGTAAAATTAAATAAAAATTAAAAAGAAAATTTGAAGGCAATTTATGCGTAATAAAAAATTAGTATTTTTCCTCAAACTAAACTTGAAAACTGGAAACTAAAGATGAAAGATAAAAGAATATTCTTGTCGCAGTAATATATCCTCTGGCACATACAGTTCGTTTTTCGTTCGTGTTATGGCTTTCATTCAGCAACGGTCTATCCTCCACTCATCGTCTTGCGCTCGAACAAGGAAAGATTTAATAAGACTTAATATAAGAACTGAAACTCTTCCTGCATATATTCCGAGTGACATTTCTTGTATACATTAAGCTTGAAATTGGGCGCAATATTCGAAATATTGATATAAAGAAATTGAAAATGTACATATCAATAATTTGCACATACGCACGCATGGAATATATGGAAGATATTGATCTGAATTATGATGTACCCTTCCTATACAATATCCGTCACAAGGCCAAGATAATTTTAATTTGTGAACTCTGACACGGTGAACACAGACGACAAACACTTTTGCGATTTTATGTATTAATTTGAAATTAAAGGGATTTTCTAAATTTATCAGAAAACAAATATAAATTTCTTATTTGATTTTAGAAAGGCTTTCTTAAGGAGAATCACACAAGTCGCTCTTTTTAACACCCTAAGCTGCTAATACGAAAAATGAAATCATTAAAATTAGAGTTCTCTTTAGAATATATTTTTGTGTCTAAATTATAAAGGTGATGGTTGCTTGTTTTGGACTTCCGCTCAACTCCTGCTTTTCAGAAGTTTCAATTCGATGATAAAATGAATAAAAAATGAAAACGCAATTCTTTTAGCTAAAAAAAAAAACTATGAATTGAAATAAGAAAACACAAAAGCAAATTTCAATATGAATAATATAATAATATATATTTGACTCTTATTCAAAAAATATTTTTCTGAAATAAATTCACTGGCACCTGTCTATAATGATTTGATTTCATGCACATGAATTTTTAATTGCGATCTTGTATCGTGAAATATGACTGAGAGTTGTTATGTTAGCTACCAAAGCTACATAAGTCAATTGTTATTGTTATTGTTGTTGTTGTTGTTGCTGGTGAACTTCCCTGTTTTAGTGACATTGCATATTAACTCAAAGTAGGGTAATAACATAAATGCAATCCCGGTACTCATGAAGAGAAATTTTAGTTTACAAAATGAAGAATGCTTAGTGAGTATAAAGCAAAAAAAAAAAAAAAACCTTTAATCGCTTACATTAATCACTTAAATATTTCAAATCATCACATAACTTGTGAGTGTTTCAGGCAGTACGTATATATGCCGTAAGAATGTTTAAGCGAAAAGTCACTAATTGGTCTTAAGATCGATGAGAGATCAACTAAGATGAACGAACAAGCGAATGGATGGATGGCTGGCATTTGCACAAACACATAAATAATCGCTCTTAGCTATATATGTATATATATCTATATATAAATATATATATATATATAAAATATATTTATATATATTTATGTATATACGTATATGTATATCTGCATTTCGTATAGATTACTGCAGGCGAAATATCTTCACTCGTAATGGAATTGATTTCTTTCCAGTAAATGCTGTTTTTCTTTCTTTTTGTTTTCTTTTCTTCTTCTTATTTCTTTAAAAAGAAGTGCAAATTTATTATAAAAAATTTCCTGCATGCTTTTAGCATTTTTTAAATTTTCTTTCTTATTTAGCTTCTTTTGGCAGATTTTTTTTTTTTTGCTGGCCTGCAGCAAATGTTACTAATTAATAATTGTCAATTGAATTTGTACCGCTTATACACTTAGGTCCGGGCATGAAGTTGCGTAGCAATTAGAATTTATATCTCTTTAAAGGCATTTTATAACTCGCTTCGAGCATTCTTCTCTTATGATGACTGATTATTTGAGGAAAAATAAGAAGAAGAAGAAGAAGAAGAAAAAACACGGAAAAGGTTTAGAGAAATCTAAGGTTCCTCTTAAGTTTTTCTATATAATACAAGTTGCAAGTACAAGTCCGTCTGGCTAAAGCACAGTTTTCATATTTATAAAAGAGAGAGAGAGAGAGAGAGAGAGAGAGAGAGAGAGGGAGACTGATGAAATTTATAAGACTTTCGTTTGCGTTGGTATAACACCTTACGTTCCTTTTCTTAATACAAACTTAAGAGTTCGTAGATAACAATGACCGAAATCGAATGGTATATAACCTATTAGTCAATAATTTCCGGGACTATGTAAGAAAGAAATAATGTTAAATTCAGTTTTATACATTAAATCGAATTTTTCTCTAATATTTTTTGTAGAACTGTATGTCAAGACTACCCGAAATACGCTTCAATTTCCCCACTGACCTCAGTATTCGATCAAAAACTCTTTCTTTGGAGCATCTTTTCGAATTTTACAAGCGGATAACAATCGCTGGCGGTTTAACTTAAAGAGCACGGTAGGATAGGTGGAGCAGTAAATGGAACTTAAATACGCCAAGTTTTCCATTGCAACCTTGGACACTGTGTCTCTCGGTGTATTTGAAGCAAACGCGATACATCTTTGGTTTGAAAAAAGGCCAAGGCTTCATGCATAATAATGAATACGGTAGAGTGGGTTTGCGGTTATGGTTAGGAATTTAGCTACTTCTTGTAAATCTTTTCAATTATCGAAAATAGTTTTTGGAATTATTTTGATGTTTTTGTTTTTGTATCTATCCATACGATATCGCTTAAGATTAACAAACTATGGGAAAATTGTTGAAGATGAGTTGCCTTGATATTTTCCAAGTTCATGTTGACTCTGAATGGTACTTTTTCACACTAAAACATCAAATTTGAATTTTTCTATTTTTTTGGAAAATAACAAAAATAACAATCGAAATGATATCAGCGCCGTTAAGCGCCGTTTGATGGCAAGCACTTTCTAAAAGTAATTGGGAAAGATATAATCTATGTCAGTCTCGGGAATTATTGATCACCATGTTAGAAAGTTTCAACAAGGCGTGCCGCATTGGCATCATACAATTGTCATTAAAAACATATTTAAAACTAGAAGCTCTTGAGATTAAAGGATGAGTTACTTTCCTAATAAAACTGGACAATCCCAGATTAAAGGAAAGTAGCTCACTGTCTTCAAACGCTTATTGAAAATTGAAAAATCTGATCTAAATCTTTGACACTTGTTTGCTTATATGCCTAACGAAATACGATACTTATTCGAAAAGTTGCAAACTTTATCAAAATAAGGTGTTATATGGAGAATAATCGTTTGTCTTACCCAATTTACATTTACAACAGAGTTTGTTCTTAGACCAAAACACGTTAGTGTAACAGATTTCGATAAAATATCTCGAAAATGTTCGACACATGTAAGTGGAACACAAAAACACCTGAACAAGCATTAGACGCTCGGGCAAAGGGACATACTTGAATTGATTTAGATAATAATTATTAAGCGATCGATACAATGAAAGTGAGGCGTTTCTTAAGTTGTTCTAAGTGTTACACTCATTCCCACAACTTAATATACAGAATATACCAGTAGTGGTGAAGTAGGATGAAAAAAAGATATTTCTTATGATCATTGATTGATTGACTGATTAACTAAATGATGCAAATGAGGCAATTGAAGAAAGATTCTAAGGTTTTAATATTTGGATTAAGATGATGGATATCAAAGGTTCGCCACAAAAATTTTTAAATCCTTTGTTTGTTTTCAAATTGTTTAGTTTGATAATGGACGCTACACCAGCTCTCAATTTAATAACAAAAATAAGACGAAAAGTCATCGAAAATTTTAATTGTGATCTTTAGATTTGCGTCAGACTTCTTTTTGAAATCTTTAATAAGCGGCAGTGAGTTTGCTGCTCTCTATATGACTGACGCATATTAATGTTTGCTTTGAATATCACAAGAATTCTTGCATAACTTTCCTTAACCTTCTTTTGAATCTTTTTTTTTTTTTTATTTTACTGCACAAACAAATATATTTCAAACAAACTAACTAAGTTGAAGTAAATGAAAACAGTCTCTCATGCCCATAACTATTTTTTTTCATATATTTTTTTGTTGCGTACTTTTTCTTTCGATTTTATTTTAACTCGTCTGTCTGGCATTTAAATTAGATATAAATTGAGAACGCGTGTCCTTATATAGAGAAAAAGAACTCTATTCTAAATACTAAATACTGTATAAATGTAAATACATAACTGAGAATAGAGGTATGGGTGTATATGCGTATGTGTATGTATGTTTGTGTGTGTGTGTGTGTTGTCTTTATTACTCAACTTCCTTTAGGAAATAATTATTATTGTTTTGATTAGACAAAAGAGCGATAAAAATAAATTGAAAGAAAAAGAATCACTCTTAACTACCACCACCACCACAAGGCAAACAAAAGAACAGGTTTGCATCTTAAATATATAAATATTTTTTTTATTTTATTTCATTACCAAACTTAGAAGTAAATATCAGTGAATTGAAAAGTAAGAATGGTTGGTTGGTCGTCGCTCTGATTGATATAGAGTATGACTAATGTTTAATATATTGACCGTTATAAGCAAACACACACATACACACACAAGCATATATACATACAAACATACGCACGCAAACACACAAACAAACACGCACGCAAACACACAAACAAACACGCATGCAAACACACACACACACACACACAACCATGCACACACAAATGCATACAAAAGAAAGAATGAATGATTAATAAAGCAAAAGAGGAAGAACGTAATCATTACTTTTTTTTTTTTAAGTTGAATTTTCAGGCTTTTCTTATATGATATACGCAAACAAAATTGGGTTACAGCAGTGGGAGGTCTTTGATTATAAATTCAATTAAAATTTCACGTTTTGCAAAAGAAACAGGGATTCGCTTGCGTCCATACATACAATCAGTCATCAGCTGTTCAATTATACTATATTGCAAGTTAATACGGAGCAAAAATCTTCTGTCTCAGATTCACATTCAAAGTTAAAAAGAAGACTAGAAAAAAAAAAATGAGTTCTTTTTTTTTTTTTTTTTTTTTTTAGACAAAATACAAAGCGATATAAACCAGTTTTACAGTTTTTAAGTTTTTTTCAGCTTTTGCAGTAACGAAAATATTTTACACTTTTTTTCGGTGAACACAAAAAAAAATTATTTTTTTTTAATCGTAGATAAAAAATAATAACATTTTGTTAATCATACGGAAATCAGAGCAACTGATTCGAGAACCAATCATTCATTAAATTCAAGTCATTTTATATTTCATTACAATTATTATTTATTACTAAAGGTGATCAATTGAAAGCTTTTCAGAACGAATGCGATAACATGAATGACTTTTTTCTTCTTCAGTTCATTTAAGGATTTAATAACGTTTTCATTTGGTATGAAGATTGTTTTCTATTATATATATTTTAAAGATTTATGGAATAGATGTGCTACTGAATTTAAAAAAGTCACCTCAAATATCTAAGAAATGTTTCTTTTCTTCATTATTCGGTTCGGCTACAAATAATTGCTTTTAAACTGTTGGGCACGGAATAGGGCGTAGAGAATGTAGTCTTCAGAATTATTTCTAAAAGTGTATGTTCGTAAAAACCATTCAGATTTAAAATTCCGGCAGCGTTGTCACAATTCTTCATTAAATATTTAATAAAAATATGAAAATGTTTACCTAACATGATTTTAAGTCGACTGTTTTCTTTGAAGGCAATAAATTCAAGTAAATAAGTTATATTTTAGATTTTTTCAAAATTCCCCTTATTTTTTGAACATGATATTATATATACTTAAACTATTTCGCAAATCTCTCTTCTATCAAAATGAATTCATTGAAGATACTAACTGATTAAGCTAATATAGTTTGTTGTTTTGAGAAACTCTTTGATGTGTTGTACTCTCAATCGGTTAATCATAAGGGCGTCTAACTATTTTAGGATTTTTCATATCGACATCTTAAGGTAACTTAAACTTAAGTCAATTGCGGTTGGTTTCTTTACAATATAAGTGTGATTTTTCAATGGCTGCTTGTGGATTTTTTTGGAAACGAATCGCATCATTTTAACGAACTTTAATGAACTTTAGAAAAAAGCAAAGAAATTACTAACAAAACTTGTACTCTTAAGAAGATCTCCATGTTTATGGGTGTTTCGGATAAATAATTTGTTAGTATTTTAAACATAAAATATTCTTAAAATGATATAAACAGATATTGGAAAACTTAATATTTTCTGGCACAACAGTGGTGGGTATATATGAATTAATAATAAAACAATTTTACGATTTATATTGTGTTTTAATATAAAAATATTTTAATATAAATAATAGCTGTCGAAAAGAAGATCTTGAAAATTTAATTTGACTTTGAATTTTATGTAGCTCAGCACGCGATACCATATATATAGATAACTTGGGCGGATATATAAGGACAGACATATAAAACAATATGTACTACGTTGTGAATAGACTTCAATGGCCAACTTCATGGCTAAATAAATACGCTACGTTGCTTACTAATTTGGTTTAAAGTTATTTAGAATAGCAATAAAAACAATAAAAAAAAAAAAGTTAACCGCAAATCATTTCATTTTTTACAATTTAACTAAGCAAAGAATTTAATAGTAAATAAATTGCTTCCTAATCAAATCGGACGAATCTAAGGCATTAAGCGAAATTTAGAAAATTACATAAACATCTTGGGCGATTCTTGAGTACCTAATCAATTTCAATGACATATTTGGGTTAATGTTTTTTCTCTTTCTTTTTTTTTTTTTTTTTTTTTTAATACAAGAACGTGTGATAGACAACTTATCCGCAAAGGAAATGAAACTCTTATCAGTCAGATTGTTCTGCAACGATCGGAGTAAATATTATAGCAATCAATGCATGAGAGCCGTTTGAACCGTTGGTTCTGTAATGGACTTATAGTAACATTACTATTGTTATTATTAGTATTATTAATATTATTATATATATTATATATATATATATATATATATTATAGCTAGAAAAATTGTGTCGTAATAAGTACATGGAAACGATTATCGATTATCGATAGAAATCAATTTTCTATATATTTTTGATTTTTCGCAACATTTCATCTTCGTTTACCGGCTCAAGAGCCACACGAAATATTTCGCGAGTGGTTATTTTAGTAGGTTTGTTTCTTTTAATATCGAAATAACGAAATATTTGCCATAAATACAGAGCATCCATAAGGTTGTATTTATAAATATTAGGGTTTTATTCTTCTGGTAACGTTTGGCTCTCCTTAGTTATTGCAAATGCTATAAAAAACTTTTCCTTCCAGTTGGTTGAGAAAGTACTACTCAGATCGGAAAATGCCAATCAATGACAATAGGATATTGTTTCGGCTGTTTTCGAATAATTTTAATCCCCGTCTTAAAAGGCTGGGAAAGCTATTGATTCGTTACTATTTAAAGTTTCTGCTTTTACTACCAAAACTTGGTTTTAACTTCTTTTGCTTGCTCTGCCTTTAATCTTGATTTTTAAGTTGCCCTAGATGGGCATAGAGATGTTTCCTTAAAATCTTGTTTCTTTTTACATTCATCAATTATCTCATAACTATCGCATTGCCGTCCCCTAAATGGTACATATTGTTAGTGTCACAAAGAACTGTTGTGTTAAGAATGCTTCAATGTTTTAAAATAGTTTATGCTAAGTGACCCGTTGGATCCGTGAAAGACAACAAAGAAATGTGTCTGAATATCGTACAAAACAATTCCATATCGTTTTGCTAATTATTGGGGGGGAGGCCATTAAATTGATCGGAACCATTGCTTCTTCTTGTTGAAGTTTTAGTTGGCTCTGAAAAATACTTGAGATTCCTTTTAAATTGATTCATTGTATACGTAAGCAGATTGATCTGTAATTTATAAATTTAGCTCAAGATATTTGATGAGATATTTTTTTTTTGTTACAATATTTTGAATTGGTTTCGATTTCAGATGCTTGCAAAGAAAGCTAAGAAAATACGGGTGGTGAAGTTTTTATATTCTACGGCAATTTATATGATTTGGAAATTTTTAGAACAAATGGTTGTAGTTAAACTAATCCCTAGGATCTCGTACAGTGGTCAAGACTACTTGATGATGATAAACTTAGGAACTAACTAACTTATGTAAGATGTATGTTAATGAACGATTTTATAAACGTAATTAATCCATCTTTCTGCTTTTCGATGATAAGAATTATGTATGAATGATTATGTGGATCTTTTAAACGGAAACTTTTGCTTACGACTTTTTCTTATAAATAAAACTTAAACATTAAATATTCTGCTCTGTTTTCATTTGTATTCTACACAATGTTGCAATCATCATAAGAGTTACTTCCACCTGCGGATATGGTCGTTGTCTATTTGTATACAAGCCTGCCTATAAGTATATATATGTATATTTGATTATATATGTGTGTATGATTTACTTAAAAATATGCATTAAATACACCTTATGATTATTAAATATTGTCAAAAAGTTACGAGCAGCGGATATTCACACGTGACATTGTTTATTAATTAAAACGAAATAAAGAAACAAAAAAAAAAAAAAAAGAAAAAAGAAAACAAAATAAATATTAAAAAATAACGGATATTCACTTTTGTTTCTTTGCATTTTTCAGATGTTAATAAATTGTTTAGAAAAAAATGTTTCTTTTTATTTTCTTTTTATTTTC
>KK351238.1:218608-232752 GCA_000671755.1 Glossina brevipalpis
CGAAAAAAGTAACAATTTGAAGTAAATGCTGTCGAAACACAACCCACAATATTTTATGAAATAAGCAACAATTGTATAAAGAAAACTGAAATGATATAACCACTCAAACCGAAGTAGTTAATACCAACACTCGATCTGTAGTTCTGGATTTCAGTATCAAATCAAATAATAAAACGATTATTTTCTTTAACACGCCAGCCAGCATTGAATATAGATAATTTGTTCAAAAACTAAGGGGAATTTTTTAACTGCACGCTAACTGAAATTTTTATAACGAGACGATGATGTCTGCTTTCTGCTTATCAGTAATACCTCTAGTGGACACGGTAGTTGAAAGTCCTAAATGTCTTTTATTTTGTTTGAAGATTTTTTTCTTAAAGCGCGTTATTCACATTGATTTATATTTTGAGCCCTCGATCATCATCTTATATGAGACAATGTTTTCAAAAAGTTATTATTCTGCAGTTGAAACTATTAATATTTAATTGCAGTACATTGCGGATTTTGACAAGTTTCCAAGAGTTCTTTCTAAGGGATATAAAATGTCATCGTAAGGCTGTACAATCGGAATTACTGTCTTTTGAAAAGACCTGGCTTTGTGTATCTTTTTCCTATTTATCGAATTTAAACGGCAAAGCAGCGTTTCTCATTTACGTAAACTAAAACTTAAATTGTAGATTAGGCCAATGCGACATCCAAAGAGTTACAAACTGCGTGTACAGAAGTTCAAAGTGAAGGGAGATACATTGAATAGAATGCAAAATGAAAGCTGACGCTTTTTAAATAAAAGCTTTTTGAGACAACCAACCAGATCTGATATTTTAAACACCTTTGGAATTTCTTTAAGCCAAATATAACTGATGTTTTCATATGTGTGTCTATGCACATATATGCACATAATATTATAAAATTGTTATAAATTTATAATTCGTTCGTATATATGTGCACATATAAAGGAAAAACTTACTGCATTATCATTATCTTTCTCAAAGCAGGCATGCAAGCAACTCTATATGTTCAGTTTGCATGATATGTTAAGTAAAATACTTCCGCTTTTATTAGAAATTCTAACTAACCGATCGCTTTTAACAAAGTTTGAGGAGCTGCAAGACGAGAATCCGAATCCGATGAAAATAATAAAATAAAAGAAAAGAAATTCTCATGCAAAATGATGTTCGAGAACTTTAGTCTTTTACTTTGTTGTAGTATGAAACTAATTTTTTTTTTCTTCATTTTCTTTTATTAAGATTTTCCTTTTTCATGATGTTGAAAACCACTTAACATTTGGCGCTTCATCTTGGCACTTTGTGTGGCGGTGGTTATTGCAGCTTTAACAATTCGAAGTGATGCGCGCATACATAAAACATTTCTCTACCCGCTATTTATTTCTTTTTGTTTTTTTTTGTTTTTCTGTCTCTCTAAAAAAAAAAAGAAAAGAAAAATACGAGCATATATGTATCAATGTATATAGAAAAGGGTTTCTTGCTTGCTTACGTTTCAGTTGCTTCCCTGAACTTGGCTTTGTCTTTGTATGCTGCTGCTGCTATGCAATCGGTTCCTTTGGAGATAAAGTTTATTAGAAATTAAAATAATGCTGTGTTTCTTTGCTTTCTTTTCTTTTTTTTTTTTTTCGTTTGCTATTTTTGTTTTACTTTACATTCACATTTATGCGACTAGAAAAACAATACATGAAATGCATCATGCAATCACTTCTTCTTTACCTAACCAACCACCAACTGAGAGTATATTCATTTTGGCATTCTGTGTGCGCCACATTTGCAATAAAAAATACATTTCAGATCCCATAGAGTATTTATGTATCTGATCGATCAGCACGGGATACTGAATTTTTCCTTCCTTCCAAACTCTTATTTGATTTTTTATTTTTATTGCAAGCACAATGGGTTTTGAAAACAATTTTAATAGAAAGAACCAGAATTTGTATCACAACTTCAGTGTTACAATTTCCTCTGAAGCAAGCAAGTATGAGTAAAAAAAAAAAAAGGAAAAAAAACGAAGTACAAAAGTTACCTCGAAGGATAGAAAGCCTTTTTTTCATGCATTTTTTAGCTCCTGACTTTTCTAATTATTTATAATTATCTCAAATTTTAAACTACTTAGTAGACGGATTAGCAAACGAATAAAACCCGTTGTTGTCTATCTGGATTTTTAGTATTAGACAAGAAGATAAGAATGCAAAGTTCTGCTATTTTATTTATGGCCATAGACGGAAAGATGAGCTGATCGATTAGTGGTAATATGCGGACGTACAGACGTACTGATCTTGATCGGTGAAATATGACAGAGGGGAGGGGAATAAACCAACGAAAAGAAGATTAGGACGAACAGAAAACTTAAGAGGCCCTATAGCCCGTTTGACAGACAGACAGACAAACGAGTGAACAAACGAAACATTGAACGAAACGATATTCGGATATTTCGATGGCGAAATGCCTGAGAGAATGATAAGCAGGAAGATAACCGAATGTATGTACAGTGAAATGCAAACGAAATGAACTGAATGAGTAACTGGAAGACCCTGGTTGAGAAGTTCACGCTAATCTATATTGATTTTCTCTTAAGCACTTTACCATTTGCATGTCTATGAAGGTCAGTGGTTATATATCAATTTTGTACTTCGGATCGGATGGCTTAAGCGTGTGAGAGAATTCTTTCAAACATTCAAGTTGCTATTGCAAGATTCTACAAAAGTCGTATTAAACCTCTCTCAAGTTCTTTAATTTGATTCATAAAAGCAATGTATGTGATGTGATGTTAGAGATGAACTTTGCATAAAAATTTCAAAGAAAGAGGAAAAAAAAAGGAAAACCCCTTGAATATATAGAAACTATATATTCACCTGTTATGCTTCAATGGCTGCAGCACAGTCAGGGTCGTATAAAGAAACTTTCTAGACCTGGGTGAGTTCGTCCCCTTCTTCAGATTTCTTCCAAAAATTCTTTTAAATTCGTTGTAGTGTTTAGTGAGAAACAACATGCTTCCGAAAAGTGCTCATTCAATAAATTACTTTCAAAGTTAATTAGATAAATTGTGTTTTCTTCTTTCTTTTCTTCGTTTCTTCTTTTCCTTTTTTGCAAAAGATTTATTTTATAATTTTATCAAAACTTCTTTATGTAATAATTCATGAAAAATTATGTTCAGATCAAGTAAAATGGTAAGCACTAAGTGTTGTTGTATTATTATTATTAATGTTGTTGTTGTGTTGTTGTTGTTGTTGCTATATTGCTATAAAATTTCCTTTAAAGAATTCAAGCTGAAGCTCAAGCAAATGCAACAAACCATAACTAGAATAAGTTTTAATTAAAAATTTCTATACAATTAATTTTAAAATGAAAGAAAAAAAAAAAAAGAAGAAAATAATGTTTAAATAATTAGTAGAACTCCATACGTCTTAGAACGAATCTGAGATACTCACTATCTCCAACAACAACACTTTTTGTTAATTATGGTCGCGAGGCAATAGACCGATGACACTCACTATCTTTTCGAATCTGAACTATAAACTAACGGTAGTCTAATAGTTAGTTAATAAAAAATCTCAAATCATTCGTATCTACTGCTGTAAGTCAAAAACTGTTACCTGCATGAGAATGAATGCGCATTATAATATCGAACTTTTTTGAGATTTTAAATTGATTTACAGGACATTGCAAGAAGAATTTTTCCTGCAGATTTTCTTTCATCCTTTATTGCAAAGCATGTTTTAGAAACATTGCTTTAACGAATCATAATCCAAATCTGACTAGAGGTCAATTTTATTAATCTAGAAAAACAGGAGCTCCATCCTAATTCAAGTCACACACCTTGGATTAATTTAAAATATTTATTTATTTATTTAATTTGATTTTATTTAATGATTTATAATTAAAATTCTATCCATCACTTTCTATCTTGAGAAGTGCAAATAGTTTTAAAGAAATTAAACTTTATTTGCTGAGATCTTTAATAGGCAGCGATTTTCTTACCATTTCAAATGTATTTCAATAACATTTATTGCATCATTCTAGCAGTGGATAATCATTACTATAAAATGCACTCCATTCTATGTCCAATCTTTACTGGGCACTTATGATTAGCATAGATTGCTTTGTAAGACAAATTGATATTATTAACCTGCTCCCCGATATACATTTTCAGTTATCGAGTCCTCCTTTTAGAAAATTTTTTAAACCATCATCAGCATTAGAATTAATTATTATTCGATAAATGTCTAGTTTTACCACAAATGCTTTTTTTTCAATTTACAATCAGCTTCCGTAGTTCCAAGCATCTTGCAATGAACTCGCTTTTCATTACCAATCCAAGGATAGCTAATACACAATGAGATGCGATAAAGGAATCCTTTTACAATTAAATATAATAAATATTTATAAGATAATATAATATCATATATAATAATTATAATATATAATATAATATATAATAAATATAATATATAATATAATATATAATAAAATCTTTTCGATTCATTTTTGTCCGCAACAGTAGAATGGAATGCAATGACAGGTACAAATGTGTGTAGAAATGTGTGTTGAATTTTTGTGAGGAACTGAAAAGAATTTCTTTCTGCTGCTTAATGTGGTCCCTATTTTAAGTGAGTAATCAACCAATTTGGGAAATTTTAATTAGACTTTGTATGCGAAAAGGTTCAAGGATTCAAATTGAATCTTTGACCGGCAAAAGAAAAGATGTTTGTTGCTGTGCGTTGAGTAAACTAAGGATTTAATGCTATTACGTCTTACTTTACAGATTCATTGTCAATACATTCTTCGATGGATGGATGTGAGAATCTTTCTCGAATTAGTATCAAAAAGGAAAGAAGTAAAGGAACCGGAATGATTGAAATGACTTTAGACATCCAATCGAAATATTTTATCTCTTTGATGTACACAGCATTTATGCAAATATAGTTTTATAGCGAGCCCCCATTACTGCCCCCCCATAACAAGTGTGACGACGAAATGCGGATTACTAACTAACTCAACCTAACCTGTCTCTGCTTTTGATGATTAGCTTGCAAAATATATTTTTTGCTTATAACTGAGGTAATCAAGTAATTTTGTTCGTAAAAAAAAACAATCATTTTCAGCGATTTTGTTTTTCTTTAGCTGCAATTTGATTATAATTTACAAACGCAATATTTTGTTATTTGCTATTAAAAGGTGCAACAAGATATTTTAACCTCTTGACTGATATTTCCTTTAACATTTGTTTTCTTATTTATTTAACAACTACTCCTGCTCCGTTTTCCTCTTATCAATTGCGTTGCATGCGTTTACGTTTAATATGTAACAGCAGCAGCAGCAACAGCAGCATATGGTTTAAAGTAAAAGGCAGTTATTTGAAAACTGAAAAAAATGTTCATTAAACTTAAATAAAATCTTTGAAAAGGTATTCATTTTTTTTTTTTTTTTTTTTTTGGTTAATATTTGTTATGTGTTCACTTACTTTGATTGTTAAACCTTTAATTTCTGTCTTTTGGTTTTATTTTTATTTTTATGTTTATTTACTTTTTTTTTTTTTTTTGGATTTTTTTAGGTAAATATTGCATTGCATCTGCTTCCAATAAAGAGTACATTCATTAAAAGTGTAAGTGCATATGTATTGAGACGAAAACAGCAACAGCAACAGTAACAGCAGCAGCACCTAACAGACTTTCGAGATATGTTTGCAACGAGCCAGCAGCTTGTGTTGTTGATAATATGCACGCATCTACATATAGAAAACTAACTTCCATTCTGAGGTAAGAATTTTTGCAACAAACCAACCAATTACTTGCGCAATAGCAAACATGTATATGCATGCATGCATGCATGCATGCAGGTTGCTTTCTTCTTCTTTTTTGTTATTTTTTATTTTTTATTTTTTATTTTTTGATTCATATTAAAAAATAACACCTTAATGTTGAAAGACAAACTAATTACCGCCGTGTGGAAAGATAAAAAAAAAAAAAGAAGAAAACAGACTCCAAAGTAAGTTCAAACGCATGCTGAAATTGTTGCAAGTGCTTGGAATAATTGCCGAGCAACCAGTGTACCCTCGGCTTGTGTGTAACTCAATGACATGTGCTTTATACACTTTGTATACAGGTACACGTTATATACTCTACATACTTACATACTTACATACATACTATATATATATTTAAGAGTAATTTTTGGGGCCTAAATGTTGGAAAATGTGTGGCTAATTTTTTTTGTTTTTTTTTCGTCCATTTTTTGGGGCAATTTTGGTTCAATTTGCTTGGCTCCCAAAAATGTTAGTGTTCAGAAGTTTATTAAAACACGTTTTATATTCAAGTGCAGCTGTCAAGTAAATAAGTAAGTAAAGCTTGTGGTGTGGTTTGTTCTTATTGCGTGCGCCTGCGTTGCTATTTATTCCACTAAAAATATTTTAAGGAAATTCTGCAGCTTAACCTTTTATTTGCAGCCTCTTTTTTTTTTTTTTTTTTTTTTTAGATAAGTGATCATAAAGCACGATTTTGCCTTGAACAGCCTTAAGAGTTTAGCAAATTTTTGAAAAAAAAAAAAAAAAAATTTGTTAAGTAAACAAATACCCCAGAATTATTCATTATTGATCGGATAAGAAGGGGCGTTTTCTCTTTCTTTTTTTTTTGATTTTTTTTTTTTTTGGTTTAAGAATATTGTGGTCAATAATCGTCATATTTAAGTACTTGAATTAATTTTCGTTGTTTTCATATTTTTTAAAGATATAATATACTGAGCTTATATCTACGATAACATTTGATATTCGATTATTACACTTGCAGCCGCGTAAATCTTATCTTCGTGTCTTTCACATCATCTTTAAATGTTTAGATTAATTGATGAGGATTCGCTTCTTTTCCTCTCAAGATCTAACCTGAATTTAAATTTAAATATTTCGAACAACTTTTTGTTTTCACACACATATTCCATCCTTGTGTAAGCGTTTCTTGCTCTTAAAGGGTCAAAAAAAAACAACTTTTCAAAATATTTCACCTTAAAGAGTTTCGAGAAATTTTTTTTGAATGAATGAATTTAATAATGAATATCAAAACTATGACATGGACTCGTTAGAATGATGAGAGAACAAAAAGTCACAAAATAAAGTGAAAGAAATTAACTCAGGTTAAGTAAATTTCTTTTGTTATTGTTGTTGTTTTTGTGCGCTGCTTAAAATAAAGTTCACCTGGTTTTCGGTTCAACTACTTTGTAAAGTTATGATCTTCATTTAAATGATCTTGATATGAATGCTTGGTGATGTAGTCGTTTTTATAGTGTTTTACTAAATGTAGAGTAATAAAATTTTTATATGAAAAATTCTTTTACAGGCGCATTGATTATTGTAATCAGTTAAATTACTATTATTGCAATACTGCAGATGGGATGCTTTAAAGCTTACAGTATATTACAGGCTTGTTACGGACATTTTGCCCAACAAAAGATTCTTTTATGTTTACATTTATATATGTTTGTGTATATATATATATATATATATGTATGTTTCTTTTTTTTTTAAGTTTTTTGGAAAATCATAAGGAAAATTCTATAAAATTTTTTAAGCTTAACTTACTGTGGATCCGTAAAAGAAATAAGTAAGAAAAGTAAAATAGAGAAAGGCTCGCCTACGAAAGATAGAATTATTTTTTTTTTTTTTTATTGATTTATTCTTTAACATGGTTAGGTTAGGTACAGCTAAGGTAAGATTGATGTGCACTTCATTATATTTTTTTTTGTGCCTGTGTGTACTGTGTGGAACAGGCGCATTTGAAATAGAATATGATATCAACCCTTTGGATACCCTTAGATATGAATTCAAACTTTATTCTTTAAAATCTTTGAAACATACAGGAATTTAGGAATTCACATTGTTCGCAATACGAATCAGTTTCACCAAATATCACATTGAATGTATAAACAATACACGTATAGATTTAGTATTGAAAACCCTTCAATATGATGAAATGAAGAAGTAAATGTGTGGGGAGAACTGTTTCAAGATATGTACGCACATGCTGTTTACCTTTTAATTTACTCAGGTTAATTATCTTCATTTTTATAATTTGCTTTTCTTCTACTAGACATTAAAATTTTCAATACATCAGACAGAACTCACTGCAAACCCGATTATTCTCACCATAAGTAATTCGCATTAAACTGGTTGTCTTGTGCAAAATAAAATTACAGTGAACTTTTGCATGACTTCTTTTGTCATATATTTTTGGTTTTTTAATTGAAATCAAAATAAAAAAAAAAAAAAAAACGTTATCTTTGGCTTTAGCCGAAATTTTTAATATCTACATACATTACTTAAATTTTTTCTTGAAAGAAACTTAATTTTAAAAATGAATTTTACGAATAAATGTGTTACGCTCAACTATCTTGTAAAATTTATTTCTCAGATTTTGAAAACATTGTGTGTCTGTCTTACAAAAGAATCCATGCAATGACTACATTATAAGTACATTAGGCGAGAATAATATTCTCAATAATTGAGAGCTTTTAGGTGTAAACGGTTATTTTTAAAAAACAACCGATTTTCAAAGACAGCGGCTTGGACAATGCAACTAATTTATTCCTAAAATCTTTGCTCATTACTTTGATCATTTTACTCTCACTAGCTCACGAAGACCCAGAACTATTAGTTATCTCAAATTGTTTATAGTGTTTACAAATATACATATATATATATATATATATATCACCCTGATAGGTGCATAATTTTGAATTGTTTTAATCATATTTGTTATCGGTTGTTCGTCTACGAGAACATCGTGTGATGTTAGTTTACAGTATACGCGGCATGAAACTAAAGCTGAAATTTGGCGCAGATCTCTTTAGTTCTCTGCTCTGTGGTTCACTTGCAAGTTTTAAAAGTTGTAAGCGAACTTTAATAATTGATTTTTCAAAAAATCTTTACAAATAATCAAAGGACCGGACTAACTAAAGGTAAGTTGGATCAATAATTGCGAACCGGGTATTAATTTTACCCGTAATCAATAGCAACAACAGCAGCAGCAGTGGCAACAGCTTTCTTTTTCTATTCATACAGTTTGTATATCTACAAATATATATATATATATATATATACATATGTGTCTGGGTTAACGGGTATATAAAATTCGCCTTAAGGTGAACGTAACTTTCTTCTTACTTTTTATTTTAATAGCACAGTAGTGACTTTTTTCCTAATATGCGTTCTAAGAAGTGAAAAATTTCGCAAAGAAAACAAAAGAAATTAATTAATTTTTTCAAGAAACAAATATGCTATCATGCTAAAATCTCCTGCAAACAACTTAACATAAATGTGTAGAGAAATGTCCACTTGTTTGTTGTTTAATTATAATGACATGTTCTTCTAGTGTGACATAATAAAAAAAAAAAAAAAAAAGTACAAAAGACTTATGAAACAAACCACACGAAAAGTAGACATAAGTTAATGTAAATGCGAGTTCTGTAATGTAAGAGGAACAAAAAAAAAAAAAAATAAAAATAAATAAATAAAAAGAAAAAAGAAAAGAGAAAAGAAAAGAAAAAGTTTTTATTTTATCGGACTCCATATTATTCGTACTAAGATAACTTTAAAATTTATATATATATTTACTAAACTGTCAAAAAGTTCATAGACTCCGCGAAGCATTCCATTAACCTTATGGAATTTTTTTTTTTTTTTAAATTTGTGTTTTAATTTTTTTTCTTATTATTTTTTTACATTTGCTTTAACATCTCACTTATGTACATGAACTGTTATTATTTCAAAGTTTTATTAGAACG
Source organism: Glossina brevipalpis (assembly GCA_000671755.1). Taxonomy (NCBI): domain Eukaryota; kingdom Metazoa; phylum Arthropoda; class Insecta; order Diptera; family Glossinidae; genus Glossina; species Glossina brevipalpis. The sequence continues at coordinate 228,385 of KK351238.1, forward strand.
AATAGTTAATAATTACTTAACAAAAAAAAAAAAAAAAAACAAAACGTACAGAGTCTACTAATATGTGTATTAGTCATCATTTATTTCATAAAACCGTTGTGTCTTCATAGTTATCGAAATGCCCACCATTTATACTTATGCTTACTTACAGAGGAAAACATTCAAGAGTCAATAATAGTGACGATAAGAATTCTTAAAACGAAAATAATTTTGTAGTAAAAAAAAAAAAGAAAAACAAATTTAAATTCGATAATTTTATTATTTGTTTTAGGCATAATAAGTGGGGGCATGCTGTCACTGATTTTATACCCAGCAGAGAGAATGCATGAAGTTCGATAAAATGCTTATAATTCTCATACACAATACACACACACACACGTTCCTTGAGGAACGTGATCGGCGTAACTGCATTATTTGTTAGTCTGTTTACTTGACATCGTATTGAAATATATAAGATAATGACATGGAGCCTAAATCTTTTTTTCTTTAAGTCTCTCATATTTCTTATTACTTTTCATTACTGTTATTTCTGCTATAATTGTGTTGTTCTTACACATGTTTACAAGTAAGTTTATCGATACAAGACAGCTTTTGCTTTCAGCGAATCTGTAAAATTTTCGGAAACCTATTTAAGTATTTCCTAAATTGTCTATAAATGTTGCTAATATTTGATGTATTATGATGATGGTGGTGGTGGTGTTAAGAAACTGTTCCATAACAATTTTTTTGTATTTTTCTATGTCTAATATTTATTCTATAGTTCCTGTTCCAGGGATATGCAAGCTCGAAATATAGCTGCCATCGTCAGATAACGGCCCTAGCATGAATCACAAGCAGTCGTTATATCTTTAATCAACGATTTCTCGTTCGGCCTTCTAGCAAGTCAATGTCATGTCGGTTTTCCCACTAGATGGTTTCAGATGCATTTAACTGTGGTAATAAAAATAATATATCAATCTATAATATAATATATAGCACGTATGAAGGGTGATTTAGATAACAAAAAAAAAAAAAACAACAAAAAAAAAATTATAAGTGTTTAACTCAGTTGGAAATAAAAAAAAAAAAATAAAAATATATTTGAATTACGATGAAATAATGCCATGAATTTTTTTCTATTTAAATTTTGCGAGCACGCAAGTAGTAGTAGACAGAGAGACGGACAAATGTATTTAGACCAAATCAATTAAAAGTGTTACACTGTTCAGAAATATATATCACATTACAAGGCTGTTGAAACCTGCTTTAGAAAATCACAAACGCAAGCGCAAATCTAGTAGACTCTGTTCCGTCCGTGGTGGGTAGAAAATTAATTTGATTAAGCATTCGTTTAAATGTTTGGTCATTTATTTCGATAACAAATATATCTTAATATTTTTTACAAAATTACTTTCAGGATATGAGTTAACGTTCGTTCTGGCAATTGCTTGAACAAGAAATTGTTTCACAATTTTATGTTCGTTCCCTCATATAACGTGATGTCAACAAACATTGTAAGAAGCAGAGATTTCGATCCATTTATGATTACGTTTGCTTTTGTATTTCTACACTTTACAAACTCTATAATAAAATTTACTAATTGCATGTATACCAAATGTTAAAATTAATAACGTTGACATAATAGGAGCAATTGGTCAGCACAACTTACCGCAAATACTAGCTTTGCCAAATACAATAATTGATACTAGAAACGGTTGTATCGCCTAGTAATTTATAGCCTTTGGCGACATTTGTTTAAACATAACATAACATAATCGAGCGCAAATTTTTTCAGTCTCTTCTAGCAATACTGTGCTGGTTTCAAATTTTTTTTTTTTTTGATTTTATTTAATTTTTTTTTTTTTTTGATTTCATAGAACATTTGCGTTGAAACTCATTATTAAACGATGGCGCGTATCAGTATATTAATTTGATCTGATTATTTGTAACAACTAAAAAGAACAACCGAAGCAGGAACTATATAATTTCTTTATTAATCTGTCCGTATCTGCTTCTACATCTGTCTCAAAAACTGAAGATTTCGATGCTTCTTACTTACGGGCTTTCGTAATGATTGATCTGGATAGACTGCCAATCGCGAAGCTGACGTCTTAACTAACAATTGATATAAAAATATTTGTATCTATCATCTAAAAATGGAGGATGAATTTAGTTTAGTTTTTTAACGGACCAAACCACAGAAGCCCATTGATCTTTACAAGACTCGATGCTGGATGATTCATAAAACTACGATGTAATCATATCCCTATAGCAGTGGTATGTTGGCGTTTCGATCAATAACATAATAATATTTTGAAGCTATTAAATGTGTAGCACTTTGTTTGCGAGGTCTATCTATCTAAAAACATCACCTTTCCAGTAGTCGAACATCGCATAGGAAGTAATTTTATACTTGAGCTCCAACAAGTTTTTCAAAAATTCATTGCTAAATGTTAGGCCGTATAAGAGATTCAATGGCATCAATGTGTCTGCTATTAAACTTAGCTTGTTGTGGAATTGACAATGATTAAAAAGAAAATATTGACGAAGCAAATACAGCCATCCTCTTCCAATAAATCTCTGTTTAGTTTCTCTACAATCGATTGGATTATTGGAGGACGAAGGGACGGAACTGAGTAAATCAAATCGACTATTTACGCTAACTGACCACTAATGTGTGTGTACCTTATAAGACCTTACATAAAACATCTCCTATAATGGACACAGAAAACTATGCGACGTTTATATAACTCCTTCATATAATGAGCAAACGAAATTCTTTCCCACACCAACAATTTTTGAACAAGGATAATGAGAAGGGTATCAAAAAATTCGATTCAACTTGAATATAATTATTCTGATGCTATTGCTTTAAATCTATTAAAATTCATTTGAAAACGACAAGAAAGTGTTCTTATATATATGTTAGATATTTATATATATATATATATTATATGTTACGTATATTTATCTGCATACGATGTTTTATTACACATGCGCGCATGCGTGCTGTCTAACAATGTTGCAACTTCTTTCTTAAATCTGGATGTTTTTGCTGCTTTCCAATCAAGTATTTCGGTGCTAAATGTGCGAAAAATAATTTATTTGATTTTACATGATTTTCAGTTTTTTTTTTTTTTTTTTTTTTTTTTTTTTTTTTTTTTTTTCTTTTTTAATGAAACCAATAAATGGGTACAATGCACATATTTCTTACTTCAGTTACTAACTAATTAATAATGAATTCTGCCGCCTATGCCTAAAGAAGAGAATCATGACAAAGCGCCGTGGCTAGCAGAGATAGAAATGTAGTCAACATGGAATGCACTCCCCAGAGAGGTTTGTTTGTTTGGGTTTTTGTAACTTTACGAAAAACACAGACAAATTAATAATAAATCTTCTGGTCTTCATGTCATTTAAACGGCCGCCTTTGTCGGCCTATTTTATATTTTTCATTTAATTTTTACATTTTTCAATGGACTATCTTTGTTTTATTATAACAACATTTTTTTTTTGAAAATCTCAAACCTTATGGTAATTTGTGATTTTTTTTTGATCGGTGTCTCTCTCGTACATGTCTGTCACATGTGACCTTAATTTCAAACTCTTTATATAGATCAAAAATGATGCGACACGGTTTCGGTTCAGTTGCAATTCGTAGATGGGAGTTCGGTCGATTATAACTTTTCGCTTTTTTTTATACATTGTCCTGCTTCTTAGGCAGCATATGAATCCCGCGTTAAAAGAACAATATATTTTATGAGAATGTTCAAGATTGGAGCCAAACAAAGATATTCTCAGGTTACAGTGTACTGTGGGCATGTCCTCCGATTGATTTGGCTCCTTTTCAATACCAGCCTGCATACAAGAACTTCCTATGGTTTTGCCGAATTTAAAGCCGATTTCTTCATTTTTCCGGTCAGAAAAATGTTTACCATAGACATTACACAGTAAAACAGACAGATAGATGGACAGACGGATACGTCTGGGTGAATTCCAAATTTCGTACTGATCAAGAATATATACATTTATATTCCAAAGGCACCTTCCTTCATGCTACAAACATTTAAACAAAAAAATTAAATATCAATGTTCTATTAGATTGAGTGGGCGTGGTCTATTCTTTCCACTTCAAGATCTTCACATAAAAGTGATTGGAACCAAATTCATTTTCCACTTTTTTGAAATAAAAGTTTATTTTACAAATTCTTTTTTATATAATTTATTACAATTTAATACAATTTATAAATAGTTTAATACAATTTAATTATAACTTTATACAATTTAATTATAATTTAATACAATTTATTAACAATTTAACACAATTTAATTACAATTCAATTAAACTTAATTATAATTTAATACAATTTAAGTCTTAAGCCATTCTGTGGT
>KK351238.1:240670-261405 GCA_000671755.1 Glossina brevipalpis
TTCGAGACTATAATTTCAAAAAGTCTAGCGAGAGAAAAAGAAAAAAAAAAAAAATAAATAAATAAACAAATAAATAAACACAAACAATAGCACAAAACGAAGACAAAATTATTTAGAAATAGTTGGTTGAAGTTTGTGTAAGAAATGAAATTATAGACAATAAAATACGCTGCTAACACAAAATTTCTAATTTCCTTTTTTTTTTTTTTTTTCTTATCAACCAACCAACCAACTATCGGAGGATGAATGCGTGCTGCTATTGTCATTACATTTGTGTCATTCAGATGAACTCATTTTATTGCGCATTATATATCTATGCATGTATTGGTTGAGTATAGCAATAGAAGCATTTCAATGAGGAACTTAACGCCAGTTCATTCATAGGGTAAAGCTATACCGATTAAAGCCAGAACTGTAAAGGGATTAAAACTCAAAAAGGTCAACATTACTTTATAAACATGAATTAGAAATCATATCTTACGAGTACTTCAATCACATTCTTAATGTAACTAACAATACGATTTGATTTTTTCATTATTTCATAGTTAAGACTTAATCAAATTTTTCGGAGCAAAAAAGCAAGAAAGACAGGATTTTCTTTGAAGCATTTCGAACGTAAGCGTCTGTCTGTCTTTTATTAGATAACGATCGATTGCTTTTAATTAACAAAAATTAATACACACACTAGGATAAGTTTTGTCATATGCTTTCGCTCATGGAAACTTTTAAACAAGTAGTGACCCTACGAGGATACATTCGCTATACGAAATACGATCTATAAAGTCATAGCGGAACAATAACGCAACGAATGTTTCAAAATAAGTGCAAAATTTTGATATCCTAGTGAAACGCGTATAACTCACTTGATGATGACCATTAATGATAATAGGTGAGATAATAATGATTTTTTTTTTTTTTTTGCGAACAAATAGTGACACAAAAATTTACTTGAAAGGAAAGCCATCTAATAGTCAGTGAGCTGCTCCGTCCTTACTGCCTTTTACAGTATTTTCCAAATCATATAAACTTTAAGAAATATTGTATCGTTAAATTTTCTCTCAATTCATAGTTAATTAATGAACTTTTTCATTTCAGGATGATTTGAAAAACGAAAAACGTGTCACGATTGATTTTTGAAATAACAGGAAAACTATTATATTTTTTTTTCATAGCAAAACTGAGTGCAGGGGACTACATTTCTTCCACCTTCAAATAGAAGTAATTTTATAAATTATAATAAAGATATCAAAACCTTTTTCGATAACAAGTTCGATTCTAATCCTTTAGACCATTCTGCCTCACTACTGCGAATAAGAAATAAAAAGTATAAGTGTCCTTGAAATATTGGGATCAAATGAATTCTATTCGCTGGACAAAACTGTTAACAGACGAATATTATATGAGCGTTATGTGCATCATTTGTGGGCGAAGCTTATCGGCAAAATTATGGGCTGCCATCAGGATTCGTTTTTTGCATTACGATAACGCAACTCTTTACCTGGCAAAGGTTTGTTTTTAAGCTTTTTCATCACGCAATGAAGTAGAAATTGTTTCGTGTTTATCGTACTCCCTATGACTTGTAGGTATTTTCGAAAGTCAAAAACTCGATTGAGGAAAACAAATTGAATCAAAAAGTGCTACAGTTTGGGGTCAAAGAAAATTAACTACCGAAGTTATTGACATGAAATTTAATCAAGAATTAAGATATTGTTCATCTAAGAAAAGCACTCACGACCTGTTTAGATAAGCCTCGGCATGTATATATGGAAAAGTCGAATTACTTTTTAATTTCAATATTATTATACGATATTCGCTGATTGTAGAATTTATGTTAAATGAATTTTTTTCTGAACGCAAGTTAAGTAAGACCTTTACACTAAATAGTCCACAAAATAGTCATCACAACTTTAAGTTACTGAGCTCTTCATCGAGTTCAGATTAGTGAATTGTAATTCTTTTTGGAACAGAGTTGATTTTTTAGTAAGGTACGATCTAAAAAATTCTTCGTGTTTCAAACGATCTTAATTATCAATAAATAATTAATGACAAGAGATGACTTTTTGTATTTTTTTATTAAGAAAATTTTATATTTCGTTTCTTCTAAATGGTGTTACTTTGAAATCCACATCAAATGGCGACTATACCGATAGACACGGTAAGCACGAAACTCATTGGTAATTGTTAATTATGGGCACTATCGCTTGCCCCCTATTCTGACACGATTCTTTCATTTGACTCTCCAAGGAATACCATAAGTATGGTGTGGTCCTACCGCATATCTGTTCAATAATTTTTTTTTTCAAATTATAAGGGAAAGTCCTTAGAATCCTAAGTATTTAATATTGAAATTACATGAATTATCGATATTTTTGGAATCGGTTCTATTTATGTTCGTTTTTTTTTAAAGTGGTTTATTTATTGCAAGTGCGCTCTTGAGTAAATCACGCCGATTTTGAAGCTACATTTGCGAATCTCTGTTGGTGATCTACAGGAAGAATTTCAAATTTTTCATTCATACTTCGAAAATTCTATTAGGAATGAGAGATCAATGGATGGACGAATGGTCATGATTTCCTCTTGAATTTCCTTTTCATCAATAATGCGGTGCAGTATTTGAATCGTCACTTTTGGATTCACAAGTGGATAGGGGAGCATATGTATATCCTTCGACATCATTGGGGAAATAACATACAGCTTAACTAAGTAATATTGTAGAGTTAGGTGGCGAGTAAAACAAAACCCGCCGTAAGGTGGACATAGCTTTCTCTTATGTACAACTAAATTTTGTTTTTTTTTTAAATTTCTAATCCGTGTTAAATGTGTTCGTCATGTAAAATTACCATAAATGAGATCAAATGTACAAAAAAAAAGTGGATTTTCAGCAAAATTGTTAACGAAATTGTTTAACAACAATAACAATAATAATAATAATAAAAATAATAATAATAATATCGACTTCAAAGCCGTACACAAGTGTAGTTAATAACCATCAACAAGTTGTGTTTTATTTTAATTTTTTTTTTTCTTTCGATTCCACATAAATCTTGTGTCTTCGTTTATTTTTCTTTCCTAATTTCAAATTTTTAAATAAAGCAATTGCACCGATTGTTATTAAAGAGAACAACGCAAGCACATGATTATCGTTTGGAGATACAAAAAAATAAAAAATAAAAAAAAATTATCAAATTAAATGAGACTAAATATACCGCGTTTAACATCGACATCGACATCGGCATCGAAAGAATATATCGGCATTCAAATGCACAAATACATATAACATAATTACATACATTCACACACCCATTGTGAATTGGATTGTGATTAGAAACATCGGGACACGGTTGCCAATAATTGGTGTTATATGCTTATCGTGTATAAATGGTTGGATATTTGTTGTTGCATTGTTATTAAATTTGTCAGGCCGTTTGTAACGGTCTTAAATAAATGTATTGTTAAGATTTTAATACGCAAACCAATACGAATTCAATTCGAAGCAACTTTCTATTTCTCATGATGGAACAAAAAAACACATGAAAGTTGTACGCGATAGCAAGGAAACACAATAAAATCTTCTAATTCTTTACATTACAAAAAATTGGTAAGCTCTCAATGCCTCCAAATTATTAAAGTCTATTTAGTTGCATGCAAGTTTATCGTAACTTATTTTTTAATTCGTTTCCCTCTTATTTCGTTTTCGTTTTAATTTTTTTTGTTTTTATTTCACATTAATTCTTTGTTTCAAACCAAATATTAAATATTTTTTTTTTTTTTTTTTGCAGGGAATCAAAATACACGCATTATTGATGCTAATGCTTGGGGATGGATCACTAAAGTAACGAACAACGAAGCAGAGAATATGAAATGTATGCAAAGAAATCTACCTCTAATGATTCTGATCATTAACATTAAAGAATACATTGCAAAAGAAACTTCATAATTGTGTGTGCGGGTTTTTTTTTTTTTGCTATGGGAACTGAGGTACTGCCGATCCGGACTATAAGCATGCACCATTCACCATGTCTACGTACTAAACCTACCTCCCGCACATACTTCATCTACCACTTTCCTATACGGGAACACTGTAATTTATTACTTCGCGGAGCCTGGCTGCAATCATTGTGCTACGCCCGGTGGGACTTTTCTTATTAATTTCCGCCTGCTTCTTCTCACCATCCGCTGTCTTTCCAGGTTTCGCAGTTCTTGAAGCACCTTGCTAACAAAGCTCTTCACCTTTCCCCATGTTTCGGGATTTTCGGTGATGCCTTTAAGTGCACCGTGGGGACATTATCCAAGATGACCATATGCCGCAAATCTTGGATAATTGGCCACTACATGTTCGGCGTCCTCTTCCAAATCTGCGCAATTTGAACATGCTAATGAACTATCATGTCCGAACCTGTGCAGCCGTTAGAAACTGTGTGAAGCAATAGTTCTCCCCCACCCCCCTTTTCTCCTTCCATAATGCTACATCGGGTATGAGGGAGAATGCCTACCTGCCTTACGTTGCATTCTCCCACCTCGTTTGCTACCTGCGCATTGATATACAGCGCTTCTCCTCTTTGAAGACAGCTCCTAGTGCCTGTCCCCTCTGCCTCTTCTCATATGCGCATCGCCAGGATATCGATGGGAATAGCCCCTGCAATCACCAGAGCCTCCTCTTCCGAAATAGCGTTAAATCGATAAATTTTCACTATCTTCTTGTACGTTAGTTTTACCGTGAGAGCTTCGACTCACATTGGAGTTGACTACAGCATGACGGATGTAACTACGGTGGATATAATTATTATTGCAGCCGTTTTAGATCGTCTGATATTTGGCATAATTCATGCCAAAGTGGATTGAATACCGGCCGCTTTGTCCACAGCTCTTTGGAATTTAGGCGACTAACAATTATCATCGCAAAGTTACCTTAACGTCACAACACGTTACGGTTACGGCTGATGATGATATAAAAGCAGTCTTTATGTTAGTGAGACAATTAACAGTTCATCGCGAGATTTAGAAAAATAAAAAAAAGTTTAAATTTTTCAATACTCAGATATTACTTCAGAACACAATTAATACCATGCATTCTCGAGATTTGTTATCAACGAGTTGTAGGCACTTAGTCACACGTAGTTGTGGCTCAGTTTTGTTAAATGAAAAATAAAGGAACAAGAAGAAGGCACATTACCCATATTCTAGAAAGTTTAAAGTATTTGTTGTTCATCAAGTCAATAAAAATAAAAATAATTTTCTGAATATTATACAATAAACCTGCTATTATCCCTTACAACTGTGTTCACTGTGTCCCTAAATAGATTAGTGAGAGAACAAACAATTTTAAGGTGAACGATTACTGAATATTTTCTTTAATGTCTTGCAAGCTCACCTTATTGCAAAGTATTGATAGACAGGATATCACACAATTGATATTTATTGAATTTTTAGAACTAACTTCCTATATACATATACATATAACTCTAGCCACGCAGCGTTTTAACGTTTTAGATTAGATTTAGATGGTACATGCCCCGAACAAACAACCTCAGCATAATGATCATCGTATTAGAATTGCAAACTGCCTGCTGTGTTTTCAACTTAACACAATACACAGCATTCGATTAGACAGCATTGAAAAGCCAACAACAACAAACACAAAAATAATAACAACAAGAAAACAAAGCTGTTTCTTACTTATGACTACATAGAGCACAAATTGAAAACCTTGCGTATCCAATGTCTTTGCATCGAGGAGAGAGAAAATACAAAAAAAAAAAAAAAAAAAAAAAAAAAAAAATTAATAACAAATGTAACCAAAACCCCGTTGGTATACGTAACTAAAAAAGATGAAAAATAATTTGATAGTCAAGGCACAAGACGCATACAAAGACAAAAGGTAAACGGACAAGGTTGTTCCAGTAAGTGTGTTATAGAGAAGTGTGGCAACTGTTGTTCATGAAGATGCAAAAATTTTTATCTAACAACTTGATGTTGTCAACGGCACACAGGCACACAGGCACACAGGCATACAGGCACACAGCCCCACTGAACTAACTAGCTTCAATCAGATAATATTTTAGTTATAGTTTTTCTGTTAGAAATTGTTGCTGTTGTAAGTTGCAAGATTGATGCTGCAGCTGAAGTAAACACTTCTACTGCACTTGCAGTCCGAGTTTCAATAGCCACTTTGTGTATGCATGTATGTATGTATGTGTGTGTGTGTGTGTGTGCTTTTTTGTTTCTTTTTCTTTTTGTAACAATCATCCGGGCAACTTTTGCTACAGATATTACTGAGGTCGTTTCAATAAACTACTTCCTGGCATATCTATGATATTTGATATTTAAAAAATTTGCATAAAATGCTTTTGATAGACAGGCAGTATGAAAATTTCTCTATTCTCTCAAGTACGTAATTGTCGCTCCTAACACTCTGTTGTTGGGTGGAGCACGTGTTTATCGTAAAAAAATTCTTGTTTGATAGCACAAGCATCCATCTTGTCACTCATTCTACTTTTTTTTAGTTTTTTTTTATTTATTTATTTTGTTTAATTTAAATTATTTTATTTTATTATTATTATTTTTTTTTTTCTAAATTGTCCGCAATTACAAAATAATTTATGACAAAAATCTTGTTTGAATGGCGGCATCGCACACAGAGAGAGATAATATTATGATTTTTGATCTGTAAAGCTTTGCTGTAAATATTCGGATTTAAGTGTTGAAAATTGAAATATTGTTACGACTTTTTCTTCCTATATATAATTTTTGGTTTTTTTTTTTTTTTTTCGAAACGTTTATATAATTGAAGTAAAAAATTTCAACTTCAACTTATTAATCAATGGTTTAAAGGAAATTAATGTTAATCTTCGGTTAAACCTCTTATAAATAAGGCCGAGCTAAACGAAAGTGCTAAAAAGCTGTTCAACTATTATCATCATCATGAGTGTGCCGCATGTGAGAACCATTTATTATAAGCTATTGATACGATTACTTAGCAAATTTCTTAACTATTAAACTGATAAACACAAATAAAAGCCACTCTGTTGTTGAAAGAATCGTCGAGCTCAAGCTCAAGCACAAGCTCAAACTCAAGCTCATCTTAACTCTATAGTTAGCAGTTATATTAACAAAGATGCAATTAATTTTTTTGTATTCTTATCTATGTCTTCTTCTAAGCTTGCAATTATTATATCTTCGCAAGAATTCTGAACACTTGTTGTGGAGGCCTTTTAAAAGTCTTTTTGAAAGATAAATATACGATGCACAGTGTTACAATGTCTTCCTCGATAGACAACATTAGAGAGCAGATACCAGTCATTTTCAGCTTCTTGTTCTCTTACATCTGTTTATATTTCGTATGTCATTTCCCCTTATTTCACATAATTTTATTGTATTATGTTTAAGTATAAACAGCAAATTTTGTTATTTAACATAAATTTTTTAATTTTTTTTGCATCAGATTATCACATTTCTGGCCACCAGAACAGTTTATGCGAAATCTGTTTTCTTAGTATTTCATGTAATTACTATTAAATTAAGACAAATTAAGAAACACTTGATCTCTCTCTTGACCTTAAGGGCAAGCAGCGCCTAGAACGGAAGAAAAACTTCAAAGACGAGCGCTAAATATTCAATAACGGGTTAGGCCAACGTCTTATATATTATGCAGGAAAAAGTTTTAAATGTTAACGAATCAAAAATTTTTAAAAGAGAGTTTAAATGTTCCCTCGAATCGAAAGCAATTGAAAGTCAAGAGATTCTTAACTGTACTTTTTTACTACAAGAAATTCTTTTCCAAAAAGTTTGAACACAACAAGCTCCTTGAAAAAGAGACAAACTAGAGTACAGAACACACAGAATTTTGATTTCAAAGCAATAATTTTAATTTTGATTCCTTCCATATCTGTCTTATGCTACAAAAATTTCCGCAAATTCCGATTATTATACAATAGCCTAGCTAAGTAGCAGTTAAATTTTTTCGATAGCATCATAAATAAATAAAATATAATTGGTCGAGAATTTATTTAAGAACATGCTACACGTTTGATTTGATCTGAAGGTTATCATATCTACTATATATAAACTTTTATTACTTTTTATCTCCAATAATGTAAGCAATGAACGCAATATGCTATGGGATTGTAAGCGTTTTTAGCATAATACAAAATATATATGCTCGTATGAAAGTACTGCTCACAGACAATTACGCTAGCGTATACAGACTTGTAGAAACTATATCAGACCTGATCCGTCGATACGTCGTAACGGTTACCCTAATAGTCGGATTCTATGCCCTTTGCCAGATTAAAAAGGGAAACACCGTTTAATGTCTCGGGAAATTGATTTGTAATTAAGTTGTAATCATTGAGATCAATAAGTCCCAGGAGTAAGGAAGGATTTGCAAAATTTGATTGTATTCGGTTTTAGCATATGATCTCATCATTTCGATTCAAACTTCTATCTATGAGGTATCATTTTGCAAATGGCGTATGGGTTGGATAATATAACGATTTGAATATCAATTCGTCCCATTTTGCCATTGTGGGCATTGTAACCTTTGTTCCATTACGAAGTACCTATTTGGAAGTCAGCACCTAAGTGCCTAAGTACCTATTTGGAAGCCAGCTTTCTCATGTTCAAGCTTTCAAACATAATATCGAATAAACTGCCTTTTGATATCTTTAGGATGTTGGCTACCTCTGGCAATTTCGAGAATAATTTTAAAGATCTTTTTAATATTTTATAATATAACCACTGATTCTGGACTTCCACTGCGTTCATCATTTATCCATCCGTGCGAATTTATTTAAAATCAAAAAACTACCTACAGAATTTTATAGAAGAGTTAAGATAACTGTATTGAAGCCATTGTCAAGAGTTAGGCATCACCTGAGACTTGGCACTTTCTAAAAGGAAAGCAAAAAGAAAGCTTAGCTACATATTGCGTTTGCAAGAAACTATTGAAATCCGGGCATATGTTTCCAAGATACTCGAACCGATTATTACATTAATTACGTAATTATCCAACGATTTGTGTAAGTATGGCACTTGTCATATCTGCATCTATTCTATATCTTCATCTTATAAATTTTTTATGACGAATACTTTCATACTTTCTTCGTATGTTAAAACTGAGAAATGTTTGAATGTTTTTCTTTTTCTGATAATTACTTTGGTAAGAGAAAAATATTTTAATAAAATTTGCAGATATTGTTGATGTAACAATAAATTACAATCAAATCTTGTTTAGAAAAGCTTACGGTATTGAGTATGATCTGAATAGTATTGGAAAAGTATAAAATACCCAAGTGGTAGTAGTAGTAGTAGTAGTAGTATTAGTAGTACGTATGCACAATTTTTATGACATATAAAGATTATAGTTTTTTTTATTAGTGCTTAAGATATCTGACGTCGTAATAAATTTGCTTAATATTTAATTTTATACGTTATTGCCGCCCATTTAAAGACTTTGTTTTCGTCAAATGGAGATATGAGCGGTCAATTGCGTGTCTAAAGAAATTTAAAGGAAATATCGTTAAATAAGTGTTCGTTAGAAATTTTCATGAAAACTATATAGAAACGTATCTGTAGTAAAATTTTTTAAAACACACTACTGAACAACGAAATTATTGTTAGCTTATATTTATGTAAAATACCCATCGGACAAACCATGCAACAATTACACATATATATATATATATATATATATATATATTTATATATATACACTTAGTATATATATATACATTTTTATGAAATTTGTAGAGCATTAAGAGTGCTTTACGAAAAACAAGCACCATTTCGAATATTAAGAAGGTTATTAGAGTTTAAATTAAGATTTTAAAACGCTTTGGCAAGTTGGAAAATTTCGAACATGGAAAACTTCCAATATTAGACTAAGATTCGTGTTAAATTACTTAGTAGAACTTTTAATACTAAACATGCAAACACTTTATGTCGCATGCAGGTAAAAATGATGTCTCATAAAAAAGCCATTAAATTACGATGAAACCTGAAAATATCTGATTTAATGCAGCTTAGATTTTAAATAAAATTTTTCTTTGCAGACTAACAAGTTCAGTGTGTTTATTTAATTAATTTAAAGAGGTGAGTTAGAGAGAGGAAGGAAATTTTAATTTATATGATCATAAGAAAAATATATTTTTTTTTTTCAAAATTGAGACAAAAAAGTAATTTTCACTCACACATATTTTTTTAGCGTTTGACGCTTAAAACTCTTAGATGAATATTAAGAACGAGAGTTTAATAACAAGAGTTCCTAAGCGTACTACTTTTAAAACCGAAAAGAAATATAAATATTGAGTAGCTTTTAATATCAATGCTAACGTAACAGAAGCAATTCTCTGTTACAATAGCAGCCATTTGCTCTGCTTGCTCTTTCATTCTGTTAAAGGTCTTTTGATATGACCTTACATTATACACAAATGTTTATAAAGCACGAGCGCAAACACTTTTGTGTTTTTGAGTGCATACACACATATGTTTGTATACATAAGAAAGCAAAAATACAAAGATGAGGTATTAAATGTAATTTGTTTTTGTTTCATCCTTTATTGAAGATTTCTGAAGTTTATGTTCGTTAAACATTTTAATAAATTTCAATGAAACTTTTTTCGTTAGAAAACATTTGTTTTAATTGAAAAAGTTCTATTGTAGAAATAATTTCTATATAATTAATACACATATACCTACATTTCATATATATTTTGTACATTTGTCGATAACATCCCTGAGCTATTGCGCCGCCTCCTATTTATTTACAGAATATAGTCAAAAGATTATGCGGCACAATTTTCTTAACTTGAAAACGAATAAAAGCATCACAATCATCACAATTTTCACCACTTCATCACTTTGCCTGCTAGAACGTTTTATTTATTTTCCTGATCAAAATTATACAATTATGCGAGAATATATCTATATAAAGCCTTAATTTTCAAAAGATTTTTTATACGAGAAGGTGGGGCTGCAAAACAAAAAAGGAGATTTACATAGTTCGGATTTGAAATAGTTGGTTTATATTTCCAAATGCCATTGTGGACCAAGTTTCATTATAAAACCCCAAAAAATATTTGTTAAAATCACATCAAAAATTGCTTGTTTTGAGTCTCAATAATCAATCTATGTAATCCAAACTTTTCGTAGTTAATTTGTAGGTCCAATTACTATTTATATATATAAAGGGTGTCTTAATATATATATATATATTTATATACATGTGCGTGTGTACGCTACACTAAATCTATATAAAGTATCTTTATAACAAAAATGTTTTTTTAATTAAAGCAAATGTCTCTTTCTCTTTGCTTAGGTTTATAGGAACTCTCCGCTGAATTTTTGTAAAGCATTTTACGAGCAGAAAATTTAAAAATCCTTAATATGAGTTAAAAAAAAAACCAAACGTACTTTTTTTACATATTTTTTCGCACATACACACGTACATATTTGTGAACTTAAAAACGCAAAAGTTTATTTGTTCGCGCTTTATAAACACTCGATACAGTGTGACGTCATCTCAAGAAACCTTTGACAGAATTCTCGCCCATGCAAATAAGGAGAATGAATAAAGGAGAGATAGAGAGAGAGAGAGAGAGAGAGAGAGAGAGAGAGAGAGAGAGGGATAAATCGATAGAAAGAGAGAGAGAGAGAGAGAGAGAGAGAGAGAGAGAGAGAGAGGGATAAATCGATAGAAAGAGAGAGAGAGAGAGAGAGAGAGAGAGAGAGAGAGAGAGAGGGATAAATCGATAGAGAGAGAGAGAGAGAGAGAGAGAGGTAACGTTAGCGGAAACATTAGAAAATACTCCTTTCTGTTTTAAAAATGGTCTTGGGCTCTCCAGCTATTTAGTTGCCTTTGGTATTATCTATTAAAGATCTATTTACAAGATCCATTTCATAGTCGTGTGAAGAGAAAAAAAAAACTAATTAAAGTAAAGTTTTTATCCTAAATTCAGTCCATATTAAATTTAATCTAATAAATTCGCCAAAAATTGATGATATTTTCGAAACTCTAACCGATGAAAAGTTTTTTTGTAATTAACGCTAATACTAAGCTTTAAACATTTGAATTTAACTAAAAGAACTGATTCGTGTTAGGAGACCTTTGATACAAATAAGCATATTGAAGGATTGAATCCTATCAATGTAATGAGTAGATAGTGCTATTGGTTTTAGATATTAGTGAAACATAGAAATAACTAGAATTTTGAAAAAAGCAAATAGGCGGCGTTCATTAGTTTACTTCCTTGTTTCCTCTTTTATTTATATCATCCTTCTCTCAGTTGATATTTCCATAAAAATGCAATTTTAACACACATAATACACTCGTGGATAGCAATTTCCTAAACACATTATGAAACTGGTATTTTAGACGGTTTCAACTACTTCCTGCGCGTTTCTGTGCCTAACAATTTTTCTCCTCAACATATAATATTTGCTCAGTTAATGCTTTATAAACTAGTTTCCTTCATATTGCGCATATATTCTACCTAAGCGCACTACTCACTTATGCGCTTACCAGGTATGTACAAATTTTTTTTTTACCAGCTCTATTAACTCTCCGTCATATTCACAAGTTTATTGATGGTTTAGGTTGTATTCTGGACACTTTTCTGTTTCATTTTATATTCTTTTTGTTTTTTTTTTTTTTTTTCATTTTTATTTCTTTTCATTGCACACTTTGGGAAATTTTTGCTTAAAACTATTATTCTTTTTCTACTAATCTCTGTCTCAGAAATGACCTCTAGTCAGGTGTTGTATATGTTGTATAAAAGCAAAGAGCCTTTAATTTATCATAGAACCGCAGACATACAAATGCTAGTGTAAACGCATTAATAAATGAAGATTTATGACAGAAAATAATTCATCATAAAATAACGTAACATAAGTGTGATGTGAAGTGAGTTCCCTAAGAGTTTCTTAGAAATATTCTCTTAGACTATATATAATGTTATATGTTTGTATGTATGCATATTTGTATATATATATATATATATATATATATATATTTATGTGCATTATATAGATATTAGAATGATTAGCATGATGGCTGCATAATTTCCTTGTATGATAAATTAAGGCCATAACATTAAAAGACTTCACTTTAAAGAGAATTAATCAAACGACGATATGTTGAAAGAGAAAATGTTTCTTCAACTTATATAACGCAAAAATTTTCACATAACGAAGGGTTTGCGCTTTAAGTAGTAAGTATGCACTTCACATTTATGAACGCATCATTGTTTAAAGAATATTTTCATTCGTCGTGTATGATCTAAAAGATTGTACAACAAGCGCAGGTCAAAGAACCTTTAACTTGGCTTAACTTGGATTCGAAAAAGTACTAAGAATTTTATTTTCATGTAAAATCACTAAAAGGTTAAAGATCTGAAATGTGCTTAACAGGCTTATATTATCAAAAAAAAAGAAAAAAAAGAAAAAAAAAAAAGAAAAGATACTAAGAATATTAAATCACAGTAAATCAGTATATAAAACTTATTTCTCTGGTATTTATGCTAAGAAACGAACGCGAGTGTATATACTTGTATCGCTCCATTAATATGCGCATACATGTAAATGCCGTACACACCATAATCGTAATCATGTTAGTGACA
The DNA here is from genome assembly GCA_000671755.1 of Glossina brevipalpis. NCBI lineage: Eukaryota > Metazoa > Arthropoda > Insecta > Diptera > Glossinidae > Glossina > Glossina brevipalpis. Next base: position 254,284 of record KK351238.1, read on the forward strand.
TTTAATAAAATGCATATGAGCTCCTAATCAAATTATTTCATTTAATGTCTACAATATTATCTTTTAACAGCACACTGCTGCTTTTAACAGCTACACTTGTAGCTCTGTTTATAAACTTGCAATGAAGGCTATGTTAGATAATATTTTATATAACATAATAGATTCCGTATTATTTTGTTTTTCTTTTACTTTCTTTGCATTGCACTAAATTATTTAGAAATGATAGAAAAACATGATTATGAAGAGAGAGAAAAAAAAAGTTTTAAAATTAACTGTAAAAAATCTAGTTTCGTAATAGGGCTCTATTGTGCGTATTTTAAAATACAAAATTGCAAGTCATCTAGTACTTAAATTCTTGTAAACCACTGTTTAAAGTTAACAGAAAATTGCGATGTAAGATAACAGAAAATAGTGATGCAAAAAAATGTATCCTTCATTGATTAAGATTCGCAAACTCTCAGACGATGTTGATTCGTTTGGATATACAATAAAAGCAATTGCTCGGAACATGGCATGCACGTCGAGGATGAAAATTTGTTTTTAAATGAAATTATTACAGTTAAACACGTCTTAATCAAGAGCGTATTTTTAATGTTTCAAAAGAAATCGCGAGCTTAGGAAACCAGCGAGAACGATTGATAATGCACTTATTTTTGAGATTTCTATCGATAACGACTTCGAGTAAATCTTAGAGATTTTGTCTATTTTATGCCCTCCACTACTACTTGCGGTACAGGAGATATTAAAATTGTTGTAATGTATGCAATACCCAAAAGGACTTAAGATTATATATTATACGGAACGAATCGGAAAAAAGTTTTAAAAATTATTCAGAATTATTCGATTCGAATCGATTCGAGTTCCCCTGTCTTTCTATATGTCTTCCTGCCTGCCTGTTACTTTGTTTGTTTGTTTCTTTGTCTGTCCATCCTTCTGTTTGTTAGTTTCTTTGCACATCCATTCTTCTGTCCGTCCCTCTTTTCTCGAACATAGAGATACCCATTAAATGTGTGAGCCTTTAGGTGGAAATAACTTATAATTTTAGGTATTTTGTCACGAAAAGGAATGAAGAAGATTATTAGGCACACTAATGTAGGGTATTTAACGTTTCGTATTGGTCGGTTACGATATTTTTAGAAACTGAGTGTACAATTGGGGATGAAACTTGCCCTTAGAAGTACGAGACTTAATCTTGACGCCAATGAACGACAAAGAAAATTGTTTGCGATTGTTGAGCTCTGAAACAAGTGAAATAATTAAAATCTAGAAAAAAGTTGTTGACTACACGTATTTATTTTGATCGCACAAAAAAAAAGAAAACTAACGAAAAGGGTATTATTCAAAGCTTTACTTTAACGAAGAAAATTTTGCTTCAGCGAGTAAACTGTTCATTCTTATCCAACCTACTCATCGATGGTCTAGCAAAAGCCAAACGGAAGGATTTATGGTATATTTTGTGGGAACATTTCCTAAGTTCATCAATGTGATTCTTCCAAGCTCAATATGCTTTTCTCAAATAGTGCAAAATTTTCAAATTAACTGAAAATATATTAGACATCCTTACAGTTTTAAGCTAAGCTCTCAATACCCTTCCATACAGTTATTTCCATACAATAAAATATTTAACTGAATACAAATAGAAAAATCGGTGTTAAAAATCTCTTTTGTTTTATTTGCTTCGCCATTGGCTAAGCCATCCTAGCTAAATTTCTGTCTGTCTGTCTGCTTTCTTATGAGACGCAACATAGTTAAATGAATTTTGTCATCTTGCAGTAATTTGCTCTAAGAACCGGAATTTGTTGATAAAACGACCGATTCGTATGGTAATAACAAAATTGGTTAAATATTGCTTGTATTTAAATATTGTGTCTGTGTTTGTGGCTTTTTTCATATCTGCGCCATCAGCTGCACGCCTTAAGCCTTGACCATCATCATCATGCCACCACCATGTTTGCTTATAGAGGCATAAGTAAGCTATTGGTGCCGCTGTTAATGAATAATCTGAAGGAAAAAAAAAAGCTAAAAATAATCTCTTTATTGCATTTTATGCTGACACTACATCTTGCCTGGAACTGACTGTCAAAGGATCTGGTTAGACAAGTTTCAAATCAAAACAAGTCTAATGCTGCAAAAATTATAATGCAAAATATTATAAATAAGCAGTCATATGCAAAAACATGACTTTCAATAAAGTATCGGGAACTTCAGCAAAAACTTCTTCTTCATTAAAGTTGACATTAAGATTTATGCGGTTAATTTCTAATTTAAACTGAACTTTATTTTATATATATTGATAACAATATCCAACATATTTATTAAAGCATTATATTTATATCGCCATCAACGAAATGTGGTCTAATACTTGAGTTGTAAATGCGTTTGTGACAATAGGAAATACACATCAAAAATTCCATAAGTGTTGATCCAGTTAAGCGCTTGTCTGTCCATTTATTTATCCATTTCTTGAAGTTCTTCTTGATCAATGTCAGATATTGATTCAGTTAAGCCTTGTCTGTCCATTTGTCCATCCATTCCATGAACTGTTCGAATGCATACCTATGCAAAAATTGATGCATAAAGTGAAGACTTAGCATATAACCTGTTAGCTAATAGGCTGACCAAGTCTACAAATGGACCTAATCTATCGATAATCATATCTCTTCTTAGAAAAACAACATTATAGTACCCTTCATATTTTATATATATATATATTTCATATATTACTTTGAGATTTGGCTTTTTTTGTGTGCTACTTTGATGAAGGAAGGAACGCGTAGTTACCCTTAGAAATACGCTTACAGCGCTTAGGATGTTATAAGAAATATTGATAGAAAATCTGATCTGGTATAGATACCTTCCAGCTAGACTAAGCAAAATGTTTAATAAAAATTGTCTCTCGCTTAATGATGATCACGAAAGATTACATCTAAGTTTACATAAGGATTAAAGTTTAAAGTCTCTTCGATTGGATTTAGTTAATATTTTTAAATTTTCAATTCTTTCAAGGTCTTTCTTGAATATCAAATGTAACTTATGCTTAGGTCAGCCCTCAACTTTTTCCAGTATTTTTAATGATTTTCCCTGCAAAGTTTCTTTTTTTTTTTTAAAAAAAAAAGGGAATTTGAAATCAATTTTTTTCATAATAAAATCAAAATAAAATACAAAGAAAAAAGTTGAAGAAGCATAATAGGGCATGAATGACTGACTACGCTAAATGAACTAATTCGTAGACGTATATATGAAAAAATTCGCTCCGCGTATTCTCTTAAGATTATAGTTCTTCTTTTAACTTAATTCATATCGCGAGTAATTAGTCCTTTTGATTACTTTCCGTTTCCCGGTAGTTTTCTGACATTTAGTCTGATACCTCTTTTTTATATACATATACATACATAGATAGGCAAACATTTGCATGCGAATGTTTGTTTATATGTTATATATGGCAAATTCATCATTTTATTTTAAGAAGTTTTGAGTAGATTTGTGTTTTATAATCAAACAGAAAAGAAAAAAAAAAAGAAGAAAAAACGCAACACACGACATTCGCAGTAGAGAAACAGAAACAGGTATTTTTTCTCTCTATTAAATATAACTTACACTACATGTACATTATTTATATATGGTGTGACTATGTAAGAGTGTGTGTGTATGTGTGTATGTGTAGTGTAGTATATGTAAATGCACAATTTTGCATATACTTGATTATAAATTGTAAGCGAGTGAGCGTAAGTTTTATGCTTATTAACATATCAGACGTATTCATAATTTATTCATTTATTTGGCGTAGCATTAAAAAGGAAAAGAAACATCTTACGGTTAAAGCAATTCAGAAACTCTTAGATTTTTTTTAAAGATATTATAGCTAAGCGTTGTGTGTGTGTGTGCCCATATGTTGAAAATAAATATTTTAATAATTTTTGTTTTTTTGTTTTAAAAATTGTTTTATAAAATTTCCTTACTTTCTGAAACAATACAAACGTAAATTAGTATATATATATATATGATATATATACTATATATATACATGCATATATATATATATACATATATGTAGTAAACTCAGTCTTCTCTAACATATCATTTTTTTTATAGAACGAGGTTCCTTATACGATCGCACCCACTTTGGCTTTGTGTTAAGATATAAATAACAGTAGTATAAAGGGCATAATATGGAGGAGTCACAACAATTCTAATTTCAATTCATGCATTTTATAAAATTGTATTGTAACCATCCGTTTATGGAAATTGCTTTTCTTCCTCCTTTTTTTGTAATCAAACGCGATACCCAATTGTGAAGCAGCTTCCCATGTCCAAATTTTCATGCAATATACTAAATCCATTGACCACCATTCATCACTATTTCAATTCGTTTCAATCCTGAAATAGATATCAGAGACCTTACCTAATGTCAAACTCTGACTCTCTCTCTCTCTCTCTCTGTCTCTGCCATTTCTTGTTAGTAAGCAAGGGGATCGCAAAAATTCAGAGAAAAGTTTTTTTCAATTGGATGCAATTACTGAATAATGCTATAGTTCGATTATAATATCATATATTTACAATTTTAACGAGAAATATTACCGCTTAATATTAATTAATGAATAATAATAAACCAATACTTAAGATAATCGGTTTTTATCCTTATAAGGTCGACCATAAAAGCTCTTGTTACAATTGCTGCACGTTGAAAGTATCTAGAATTTGTATGTGATCTGTCACTCGATGTATTAAAATAGAGAAAAAAAAATTTTTTTTTTTTTACATTTTATAATTAAGCTAAAATTTTTTGAGTTTTCAGTATTCCAAGAAACTATATAAGACTTAGGATGAATCGTGTCTCATATCAATAATAAAAGGCATTTAAAGAGAATCCGGGAAAACTGTTTAATTTTCCTTATTCTTCGTGATCGATCTTGAAGGGCAGAAAATGTGCTCGAGGAGGTGCTGCTGAACCTACCTTCAATTATTATTATAAGAAAAGAATTTTAGATTCAAAAAGAAGCTGAAGACCATAACCTAAAAGGGCTAATGAAAAATGTATGCAAGTAAAAGATAAATTTTTACTTGAATAGATTTACTGATAAACTATTCCCAGTTTAGCAAAGACATAAAAGGGAAGAACTCCAACTAACGTTAATCCCTATTTTTATTTAACAAAATCTCAAAATTGAAAACTTATTAATTTTTGAAGATCGTGTAAAAAAAAGCGATAAAGTATCGAATGAAATATATATATATATATATATATCTTTTCAAATAATATCGGAAATTTTATCTATGAACTTGAAAGGAAGCTAGCAGCCCCTTTAGCTAAAGATTACTGTTTCGCACAATAACAAAAAGCTCCTAACTGATGCAATTGTATTTAATTATGTGGAAATATTAAAACATACAGATAATATATCACATCATTGTTATCCTGAAAAGTATTTATATACAAATGTTTAAAAAGCCAAAAAAAAAAAAAAAAAAAAATAGAGAAAAATTCATTTGACGCCAGAGATCAACAAGGTCATACGAATCATAAAATGTTCGTCTGAAAGTTGTGTGTTTTTTTTTCTTTTCTTCTCTTTTTTGTATTCAGATAAATTCCAATGATTCTTAATTTTTGTTAACATTTTTCAATCTGTGGCGGAGCAAAAGGAGCCTTAGAGACTGAACACACATACACATACGCGTATATCAGTCACTTATAAAAACCTTTAGAATCTTTGCAGTTATTTCAGTTTCGTTTTTTAACCCATCCAAACAGGTTTGAAATACTGATGCGTTGGTTTTTTTTTCTTCATTTTTCATTTTTTTTTTTTTTTTTTTTTTCTGCTTTTATTACTTGTTGCGAATTGCACGTCTAAAAGGGATTTGGTTTAGATACCTAAAAACCTGTTATATTCCAACGAACTAATATTCTGTTTAACTCGTTCCCCCTTTTACTGCTCATACTACACATACTCTTCGGAAGTTCTCTCTAATTTCTTTTCTTTTCTCGTAATTTTTTATTTATTTATTTATTTTTTCTGTTTTTTTTTTTTTATATATTTTTTATTAAATCACAGTTTTATGTGTGTTGCCAAAGGCTCCACTAGTTGAAATCGTTTCGACTTTGAGAGAATTCCTGGAAATGAACTGTATTTGATGAAAAGGGAAAACCGGTCGTACACCAACATTTATTATTGTCTGTTCTCTTTGTCTGTCCCTCAGTTTGCGGGTCTGTCTGTCTGCATTGCCAGTTGACTTAATGACGTTACTTTGAAATTGTTTGTTTGTTTGTTGGTTGGTTTGTTGGTTTGTTGGTTTGTTTGTATATACTCTTAACATTTTGTATCCATGCTTGCATGATATCGTTGCTGTTTTTGCTGTTGTTGCTGTTGTTGCTATTCCTATTGCTATTGTTTTTGCCGTTGCTGTTGTTATTGTTGCTGCTGCTCGTTTAGTGTACTTTCAAGATTCTTTGCTATATATATATACTTGCTTGTACGTACATACATGTACTGTGATTTGAGTTAAACTTTTATTGTCACTGGAAGTCATTCATCTAATTCAATGAATTGTATCATTGACTTTTACGAGGAATGCGTTTACCGGGCACATTTCCATTTTGCATTTGTGGACAAGAAATGAATATCTTTGCTTTGCTTTACTTTACAGAAAACGCTTAGAAAAATTGCATCTGTTTTATGTTCTCCAATTGCGTGGTTTTTTCTTGTGGTTACTTTTTTGTGTTTGTTTTTGTTTTTGTTCATTTTTTTTTTGCCTTGCTTTCATGCCATACAAACAAACATATATTGCATAATTTCCTTTTGTAATATAAAAGCAAAAAAGTAAAAAAAGAAGAAAAAAAAAAAGCATTCTACAGATGTTTGATTTGAAATTTGTGTTATCCGGTATGAAATTGAAGTTAAAACTAAAACTGTTTTAATCAGCATTTTGAAAGCATTTCATTTTCTTGATATAAAACGCCACAATTTGTTTACGGCATCCTCTGGTGGTTATTTGAAACGCACATACGTGTATGACTCTATACGATAATATATACATAAGTAGTCTAAAAACTTTTAAGCCTTCAGCGTACAATTATTTATTTCTTTTATTTAATCCTCTCTCTCTCTCTCACACACACACACACAC
>KK351238.1:270355-284937 GCA_000671755.1 Glossina brevipalpis
TTAATAATTTAATACAATTTATAAATAGTTTAATACAATTTAATTATAACTTTATACAATTTAATAATTTAATACAATTTATAAATAATTTAATACAATTTATAAATAATATAATACAATTTAAGTCTTAAGCCATTCTGTGGTGAGATCGTATGGGCGAAATTTAATAATTTTCGATGGTGGCCAGCTATTATATTACCATTTCCACAAGTACCTCAAAACATTCTAAAAATGTCTCAATGAATCAGAATTGGTGGTACGGTTCTTTGGTGCTAATGATCATGGTTGGATATCTAGACGACGTGTTTACTTGTATGTCGACGACGATAGTTCTGAACCGCCAAAGATGAAATCTTATTTAGACGGACGCTATACTAAGGGCATGGAGGAAGCGAGGCGGATTTTTGAAATCATTAAAAACAAGAAATTGCAGCTACGAGTTGAGTATAAGGAGAAACTGCATCCACAACCATTCGTGAGAATCAAAACAAATCGTACAGTACCGCCAGTAAAACTGCACGCTAACATCGAAATAAACAAAAGAGGTAACTACTTACCGAACGAGGAAAACCATTGTGATCCGTGTTAACACAGTTTGCATCATCAAATTGGTTGAAGACGAACCGCAACCGTCTTCACCATTTGCTAGGCAATTACATCTGCTGACTTTTTTCAATGTTAACATGGAAAAAAAAAAAAAATGAAAATGAAAACACAAAAAAATTAAATTTCTATACTCTTTTAATATTGGGTGGGCATGGGACGGTTTCTTCCATTTTTATACAAGATGGTGTAATCTCATCCATAGAATACGTGGAAATTTTCATTTGTTCATCATATGAGAGGCTTAAGAGTTATAAGGAAAATATTTAATTTTTTTTTACTCAATTTCGAGATGTTCTCAGCTTATGTTGTACGGTAAACATATCCTTTAATCGATTTGAGCCATTTTCTATACTAATTTGTGGCAAAGAAATCTCAACGTTTTTTTTTTTTATTAAATTCGAAATCGATGACTTACTTCAATTCTTGTGATCGGAAGAATGTTTATTGACGTTACGTTATACAAACTGACAAAGGGACTGACTAAGAACAATTCGTCAAGATCGAAGAGTGTCTAAGTCATAATTTTTCTTTCAATATGTAATGAATAAATATCTCACCAACCTTCGGTGGTGTAGGCATAACTATGGAAGTGATGGAAATTAATTCAAGTATTTAATAATATTGAAGCAGTTCGTTAACTACTTTACATGCATATCTTTTTAAAAGTTTTATACGTTGAATTGAATTTATACAACATTACATACGATGTACTTGAACTTAATATGAATGTGAGACAACAACAAAAACTTCTTATGCTCTTGGCATTGGTTAACCGATTAAAGGTCAATGTGTTGACAACTAGGATTAACGTTTATATGAATGAATTTCAATTACTTAACGAAATTGTATAAAAAGTCAACCGATTTGATTTATAATTATGTTATTCAAAATTCAGAACAACAACAACGACAACAACAACATGTAAATATGACGATTAATATGGTGGTGGTGTGATAAACGACGAATAACTATAAATTTTTTGCTTAAACTCAATACACATGTTTATGCGATTACAAGTTTGTGTGTTTGTGTGGATAACTATTTGTATTGATATAAGTGACACAATTTTCATTAGCTGCGTAAAGCGCAAAAAGAAAAAAGAAAAAAACAAAAAAAAACGAAAACAGTCTAAAACATGCTACCAGCCGCAGACAATATACGACTTAATAATAAACTCATTGACTGAAATCGTTGACAGTTACCACCGAAAGGGAAGTTAAACGTGTTGACTGTCGATTCTGTTCTGTTGTGTGTTAACTATATGGTTGGTTGTCTTTGATAAAGCAAAAGGCGGAAGTTCTTCAAAAAATAAAACGAAAACGAAGAAAATATGCAAATAGATTATATACACATACACACACACACACACACACACACACACGATAATACATAGTAACACAGACACACGATCATATAAAAACCGCCATAAGCACATACGGTTATACACTTCCGATTAAAATGAAAACAAATTAATACGTTTATGGTGTTTACGACACGTAACTGGCTGGCCTGTACTAGGTCTTCTCAAACAGCTTTGACACCTTAAACGTTTAACATTCAAGCACTCGAAATAGCTTCATTTCAGTTAAATTAGGCGAACATTTAAAGTTCAGCGTTGAATTAAAATAAAGAATTTTTTTTTCAAATTTTATTCAAATCAAAATTTAACTCTAAAGCTTCTCGAAGAATTTAAGTTATTTGTCTGCGTTTTGCTTTCATTGAATCCACCGGCTTATAGTCTCTCTAGTCTTTAATCATAATGAAATAAGAATTTTTTTTTTCTAAATATAACCTTTGACTTGCCCTTCAAATTGATAGTACGTAATAGTAATAGAAAATCATTGATAATTGAAGAAATTCCTAAGTGTTTAGACGAGCACTGATTGATGCTGAAATTAGTGGTTATGCGCCAGGGCAAGCGTTTGCTTTGTCTTTGCTTTTAAAAATACCTTTTTTGTTCATGACATGCACAAATTTCTTTAACAAAAATTTACTATTTTGAGTTGAAATACGTTTTCAGAGAAAAAGTAGAATATAATACCAACAGTTACAATAAAAATTAAAGTTGTTTTTATATTTTAAAAATAACTAACTGAGGTTCGTGACATGTCCGTGTCTAATCACTTTCGTACTCTAACGTTTCACATGCCAAAAATCGCTTGCCTTAATGATCGCTTTTCATAATGAACGCAACCGTCCTTAGTCAGTACAAAAATCTATTTCGTTAAATATGCATTGAAAGTCAATGCATCTCTTCTATCATTAGTAAGCGATTTCTAGTCTAGTCTAGTGGACTAAAATTAGTTCACGTGTTTCAGGTCTTGTTACATAATTTCAGTTCCTCCTTTCATTCCCTGAATACCGAGTAGACGTTACTGTAATTTTTTTTTCTACTCAAATTGTTTGACGCTCTGTCGTCACCATTACAACATATAGTTAGTTAGGCATGCGCAGACAATTTCTGGTAAATCAAGCATAAAAATAATGCGTAGAACAATCGAATCGATGCGAATGAATATGTGTCTTTTTTTTAAGGAAAAAAAATTTAAAAGTATTTACGATATAAATATTTAAGATGTTATTTACCGTTATTCGAATAAATATGTTTTTGTCTATTATGAGATGAATTTTAATTTACAAATATTTAATGATTTTTTATTGATTATCATTACAGAAGGAGAAGAAGAAATTTATTGAGTCGAATCAGATGCTTTTATTATAACATACATATCTATGTAAAAAAATGAATTATGATCTATGGTCAGTGAAACCATTATTATGCGTTATTGATGTCGTTAATACTTTCTAAAAATATTGAATAAAATTAATTTTCATTTTGTTTTAGTTTTTCAAGAATTTAGGTAAATTTTTTTTCTTATTAAACCTTATACTGTAAGTAATTCTTTCATTTAATACTCGCGGATGCTACTACAAAAATATTTCCAAAATTGTGTCATGATAGTTTTTATTACACACATATACACAAACACGTGGAGGGATAAATCATTATTTTTAATCAGTTAAATGATTTAAACTACGTTATTAAAAAAAATTTTGTTTGTTTTGTTTTTGTGTTCATTTGAATTAATTTCCATCGTTCAGTTGTTTTTGTTTTTTCTTTTTTAATAGGCATCACTCATTTTTCAGACAACAGATCTATTATTTGACAAGACGATTTGTGATTTGTTTGACATAATCGCTTTATCAAGCCATTCTTTAATGTCTTCGAAAGAATTATAAGGCGATGATCAGATAAATATCTCTTTATGTATATAAATAAATTGTAATCAAAATATAAGAGGGACTTATAAATAATTTTTTGATTATTTCATAAGATTCCCTTTAAGTAGAGATGAGTTGTGAATTAAGAAAATATGCGAAATGAAAATGAAATAAAAAATTTAAACGAAAGGAATTAATTCACTTACCAAAATATTTTTGAATCATTTGTGTCTCCTTCTCTCTTTCTTTATTCTGTTAATTATATATGTATGTGTATTCATAATTTATCTAAATAAAATATAATGATAATAAATTAATGTATTAATTAAAGGCCATATCAAGAGGTACAAAGGCCTGTTTTTAACAATTCGATCAATAAATTAAAAGCTTGCTTAAGATATTTTCCATTGTATTTATTCGTTTATTTAGATAATAGAAAAAGAAACAAAAAAGAAACAGTTAAATTAACTTGTAAACAAGCGTCCGTCTACCTTTGCTTTAGGACGGCTTAACTTTGGTCGTTAAGATTACGCATAATATTGATATTAAGCATAATATCATGAGGGAAACAGGGCTCGATAAGGCTGGGTAGGAGCACAGAATAAGGTAAAATTATTGCACGTTATAATTGATTAAAATTTTTTCTAAGACGTTCTTAAAGAGTCAGTAGAGAACAACAAGTAGACGAAGATGAGTAAATCCGCGTTTATGACCATTGTGGAGCAAAATCTACTTTAAACGGATATTCATAAAAAATTGTATTTAGCATATTTTACATAAATGGACAAAGATGGTAAAAATATTCATCATATAATCATTTTTAGTGGAGTGAATCCTTTGACTACACGGATCTTTCTTAACACTTTCTTTATTACTACTGCTACTGCTTTTCTTTGTAATAATTTAAAAAAGTCGGATGTCAACTGCTGGCGTAAGGCTTCAAGTTTTCAACGAGACACGCGGATGAAAAAACATCAAATTATTATAAACAAAGGACCCCCGAGAAGAATCCTTGATAAAAAAAAGTAATCTCATCTCAAGTTATGCTGAACTTGGAAAGCACTAGCGTCTAATTGATACGCGTTCTGTCGTCTATGTACAAGTATCTGCAAATATACGCACATTCGTTATTTTAGATTTCGTTACGAATTTCAAACAATATTTTCTATATTATCTACACTCGATAACAAGTTGTTGTTTGCTGTTGTTTTAATTTCAAATATAAACAAAAACAAAATGTTTACGAATTTTTAGTTTTCTTTAATTTCAATTCTTAATTACATGTCATGTGTAATTATCTAAACTCGCATTAATACATTATTGTGTGATTTCAAGATCTTAGTGTGTTTACCATTTTTAAACTAACATTTTGTGTTCTTGACTTTGCGGTGGAAAAGTGATTATTATCGCAACGGAAAAGTCAATCAAATCACATACATATCTACAGACAGTAAATAAACTAAATAGAATATGAAACACTCACTACACATATTTTAAACATAGTCGTCGTAGTGTGCCTATAAAGAAAAACGAATCTATGATTTGTAATAATTAAAATAGAAATCAGCAGACATACGGCTCAGTCACAGTAATCGGCCGGCAATGTTGCTACTATTGTGCCAAAGCGAAATGTAACAAAATTGCTTAAGCTATAAAAACGTTTACTGTTTTATAAATATTTCAACTTTAACAAATCAGTGAAATGAAATTGTTGGTTTGCATGTGTAGCAGTTACATATGACATGCGAAACTAAGTTGAAAAAAAAAAAAAAAAAAAAAAACATTTTTGTATTTTAGTGTATTATTCATGATCTAAAAAAAGGTTAACTGCATCACACAGATGGTGTCATTCAACGACTATACTCGTATAAAAAAAAAAAAAAGTCCACCGCATATAAATACATATACGCATACACACATACATGCTGAATAAGCATTTTCCAAAGCCAAACCCATATTTAGTATGTTTCAGTATTGGCTGCAATGTTTACCAATTGAAACTGAATGTTAAGCACATCACCGCCACAATGAGATAATTAAAATAATTTAACATAATTATTCCATTAAATACTTGTATAACACTAGCAATGATAACAACAACAACAACAATGACAACAACGACAATACAAATTGATTTGCTATGCATTACTAGATAGATGTCTTACTATTATCGTAATACTCTGAAGAGAGAAACGATTTAAGAGTCCATGAATTTGAAGTTTAAAAAATCGTTGCAATATTTATTTCCCTCCCTCCCATGACATTGAATTTTTATTTTGCATTTTAAGGAAACAAATGCATGCATGCAATCTAATACGAATGGATCACGATTTTTTTTTTTTTTTTTTGATAATTATCTCAATAACTCATTTAAAAGCCATGATTCATTTACCGCTTGTTAGCATTTTTGTGTTAAAGCTACTTAATGACAAATCTTCCCGAGTCATCATCATATCATTAAGCTATTAAAAATTAGTGTAATATTTTATTAATATACGACACCTGGAGGTCGAGAATTTGCTAATTTCGTCGTTACCTTTGCAATAGCGAGAAACAACTTATAGGAGATAATGCTGCAAATATTTTGTTTGAATTAATTTCTTGCATTCCATCATATCTTCTGCTTCGACTTATTTTATATCATTAATTTATCCATGTTATGTTAAAGGGATGTCATTAAGCAAATGTATAGTCAAAGCTATATATTATAAAATAAATAACAGTAGACTTTGAATATTTCTTTTCAGGTAGAGGTTCCGATCGTAATCGATTAAGGATCATTTTTTTGCAACGAATTAAGTTCGCTTGTTTGTCTCTTCGTCTGATATCTGTCAGGAAAAGAACAATAGGTTGAATAAATATTTATAATAAACTTTTAAAACTGTTAGCTATCGATTTTTCAAGGTTCAAGCGGGACAGTAGAGGCCAACGGCAGGCCAAGTAAAACTTAGATGTCCATTACTCAGGGTATGTGAGTCCTTTAGTAACCCGACTAATCCAAGATTAATAATCATGCCAAGTTTCAGATCTGTACCTTTTACTTGGCCTGATTATGCAGAGATATTGTGCTGTTCGATTTTCTTGAGATTATTGCAGCTTTTCCGGTGTTTGCGGTTTTATTTGTTAGCCGATCCTGCCAGTTATGCCAGAGTATGATATTCGAAAATTAATTTTTTTTTTACTCAGGCAATACTTTTGTTCCTAAAGTGATCATTAAGAAGTTTTGTTACTATTGAAGCAGTCGTGATTCTTACAAGATCTATTCGCAGATAGCGAAAAGGTTTACCTCAAGGGAGTTTAGCTCACCTCTAGTAGGCATCTCAATGGGTGCTCCAAAGGAAATAACAAAATCAATATATACCTGCAAACTCTAGAACGAATAACTTATTAGTGCAGAGAGCAGACCTATAACGAAGACGCTCTACTCTCCCTTGATCTTCGTTACATAAGATTCGGTTTAAGATTTCACATCAACTTTACCTTGGTTGCTGCTGAGTTACTAGTTTTTCGTTTTTTTTTTTTCTTTTTTGTTCAACCCACCTTCTACATATGTTTTCTTGATAAATTTATTTCAATAAATTCTGATTAATGGCTCAATATAATTAAGAAATTTTATATTTTTCATATAATAAAATTCTTAACAATTTGTTTACTCTTTAAGTTTTTTATTATAAAACAATTCCTTTGAAATCATAAATTCTTATGACATGAAATAAATGGCAATCGTTACATGAGCGGGGATCTGTTGTACGCGTCGGCATATAACGTCTTAATCGTCGACAGAGTTATAATAAATCGTTGTTTACAAAGCTCGACTTGTTTAGCCTTAACATCAACTCAAAACGGATTAAATTTTAATAAAAACGTGTCTACAGGTTATTGCGTTCATCTCTTTATAATATTTAACACAAGTAAAGAGATTTTTACAAAACAATCATTGGATAAAAGTCACAAGAAAGAACAGTTGGTAGTAAAAGTTTTAAAAACTAAGAGGATTGTGTTCAAAGAAGCAAACAGGATCCATGTTAGTCTAAGTTTTAAGTAAAATTGTCATTTTCCAAATAAACAAAGAAAGAAAAAAACAAATCCTCTCTTTAAAGGAATACCACCATTTCTACCAGATAATGCAAATAAACTTGATTGATTTTTTTTTTATCTGAATAGAATGTTCTTGAAGTGAATTTGAAACTCTTTTGTAAACTTCAGGAATTTTCTGACTCTCGTAGGCACTTATTAGATAGCTTTTCTAGGTAACTTAGGCATTCCGACCATTTCCTATCATAGTCTTTCTTATTTGTCCTATATTTAATATGAACACTTTCTAATACAATCTAACCTAACAATTTTCCAACGAGCCTCAGTTTCCTTTTATCTGCTTTTTTTTACACTTTCTCATTTCAACAAAGCTTTTTCTACGTCAATTGAGCTCCTCTTAACCTTTACACTGGCCAGTCAATCTTGACTTGAATTAAACAAATTAAAACCATTTTAGCTAACATAACCATTTCTGTATTACTTTTTTCTTAGTTAGACAGACATACACCAGTTTTCTAACTCTTTCCTTTGGCCCGCCTCGCGCTCTAGTTTACTACATTTTCGATTTTCGTAATCTCTTCTAGCCATAATCGCGCTTTAGCTCCTTTTTAATCAATCATATATTCTATATTCATTCCAAACTCGTAGCTGTTTTACTGTATTCTTAGCATAATGCTTCCAAAGGTAGCCAAGTATTTCCTGAGATACCGTAATTCTCTAACAATAGCACTTTCTTAGTAACCGCTTTCCTAGCCATCTGATTCATTGTTAATTGAACTTACTCATGATATTAATTCACAATGAATAATAATTTAAATTTTTAATTATCTCGTAGATGCTTTAGTCTCCGTATTGTTTTCTTTTGTGTTTATCCTTAATAATCTGTGAACATCTAGCCTTTTTTAAAATTATTTCATAAAGCAATAAATGGGATTTTTTTTTAAACAAAAAAAAACAAAAATGGTTCAACATATTCTGTGAGATATCATAACAAAATAAATAAGTACTGATTGATTTAAGAGGTTCAGGTATATTTTATACCAAAATATCCGAAATAAATTACGACCGAACTGAAAATGGTTTATTAACTCATAAATTCTGCTCTGATGGCAAAATGGTATAACACAAAAGGCAGACAATGAGTTATAAAGATACAAATCGTTACAGTCAATAATAATTCATTTTAGGATACGTTTTTAGCAAATAAGACAACAACAACAAAAAAGACACAAAAGCAACAAGTGCTCATGGGGCTATGCAACCAGGTAACGTGTACTTATTGATATCATTACATAGAGCAAATTAAACGTAATATGGTGAAAGAAAGCTATAATTGTCTTGAAACGAATCCCGAATACCTATCAATTAAGGCCTAGGGAACTTAGCGTCTTATCTGTAAGAGTCTATATCAGCCACGAATAAAAGAGGAATTCACTGCAACAGTTTGAAAGAAATATTAATTGATAATTTTTTTGAGTTAGAAAAAAGAAAAGTAATAGAATAATAATATTCGAGAAAGACATTAGGCATTAAGTTAAGAACCAAAAAAAAAAAAAAAAATTAACAAAAAAATGCTGAAAAGAATTTACAAGTGAAGCATGTGGGAGTATTCTAGTTTTTAATCTGATTGTGCTTAGCGACTATTTGGAGGAGAAAGTTCAATTGTTGAACAAAAAAAAACCAATCATAATCTCTACATAATATCTACATAATCTCTACATGTTTCAAGCGAAAACATTATTTTAAGGAGTTTGCAAAAAAATTCAAGAGAAACGAATGAAGATTGACGGACGGGGTTTATGGGTCGTTCTCAAGAAACATGTTTCGCGTCTAAAGTTTTAAAATGTATCTTACAGACAAGTTTTTTTAATTCATTTTTACCATTAGCCTGCAGTCCATGGTCAAACATACTTCGTCATTCTTTTTTTTTTTTTTTGAAGAAGAAAGAAAACGTGTCAAGAATCCAGTTTACAAAGAATCGACGGCAAGAAAGTTTATAATTTTTTAATAGAATTCACAATGAACGAAAAAATTTTAACGAACGCTTTTAATTTCCTGGCAGAAGAGTTGTCGCCTTGCGAATCTATCCCAGCCTGATATCTATTCAAATTTCGTCTAGGTAAGGCTAACATAATATTTTTTGGAAATAATTTCTATTATTATATTAAAGAAGTTTACAAATCATCAGGTCGAATATTACGCAATAACTTTCCAGCACGAATTCATTTGACAGAGATGGTAAGATAAGAATTCATTTCACACAGATAGAGTTCATATGGCTTGGAAAAGAGTTTGAAATTTCAACAACAAGAAAGAAGTCGTTCCCTTTAATCTAAAAGTTTCAAAGCATTTATTAAGGTAAACAAAAATACTGAAAAATTTACAAAGGCTTTCAAAGCAAAGTATTTCAGCTGAATGAATAATTAAAGTTATTGTTAGTGGAACATTCCTGAGAACTACGTTTGGTCTTCTCATAATCATAACTGCGATGGTGAAAAAACTTTTTTATAAACTACAGATTATAGCAGATCTTGATTCGGAACCCATTAAATACATTTAGTTACAGAGATCGTATAAAAAAACATAATGAAAAAGTGAATCGTAATCTGATGTGCGATACACGATACGCGTTTTGGCAAATACGTTTGCAACTTATGAATTGTAAGAGATGTATTGATGATCAATGTGGAAAAGAATTTCGATCGATCGACTAACATATGTTTACAATCTCTAGGTATTTATGAAAAATAGTGATCATGAAAAATTCGATTCAAACTTATGTTAATGTATAACTTTCTTGCTTGTTTTATTATCATTATTGGAATATGGAATTTTAGTGATATGCTCACTACTACTATGTATGTATGTATGTCTTAAAGGCTAATAAAAAGCTTTAAACAAAAATATTATTAATATTTTTTGTTGTTTGTTTTTTTAATTTCTAAAGATTTTTGATGATCTTGTCGATGATGGCCTTCTCTCAAAAATATTTTAAGTACTTGAGTCAATTTAAAGTCGTTTAGATTATTTGCTTATGTGAGTTACAGTTATGAGCTTTACTGACGCTGCTTTTTTTGTTGTTTTGTTTTGTTTTCAAGACGGAAATATTCGAGTTTCATATATCGATTAAACATCGATTGATTGATTGTAATGTGAAAAAATAGCTGAGTTTTGAATTTCGACTTGAAAAGTGTTATGATAACAATTCTCTGGTGATTTGCTGATTTTCAACGAGGACACTTGTGACGATGCTCAATATAGTGCGGACGGCCAAAAGATGTGAGATTACCTTAACTTAGAAAACATAAAAAATCCTGAAATATATTCTTAATAATCGAAAAGTGATGTTGCAAGTTATAGTCCAAAACGTCCAAGTAACCATCTCAAATACAGAGCGTTACTACTGTGAAGGCATAAATATTCGATTTTCTATTTTTTGTTATTTTTTATTTTTATTTTTTTTTTGTAATTTTTTTATTTTTGTTATATTATTAATAGCACAAACTACCATCATAGCTAAGACAAATCGTTTTTGCGCTTAGAGTTGTCGTAACGAATCCGCTTGTCATCATATGTCATAATAAGATACAAAAATACTTTTCTTTCGTTATGTTTGCTGCAATATATCAATGAAAATTGTCGTTGGGCGTCTTTCAGTTTCGATTCGAAGGTCACTTAACTCGTTAGTATCTTGATATTTCTTGTCAATTGTGATTCGTTTTTATTTAAAATTTTGTTCACATTCATTGAGTACATTTCTTCCAAATCGTTCGTCTCGTTCAAACTCGTTCAGTAATGATCTCAATAACATCCTTTGTCTTTAAATGACCTCGGCCATTACCACAATTTAAGGCAGACAGGCAGACAATTTCCGAGTAATCTAGCCACTCTCAGATGATATGTCCTCTTATACATATCGGTCGGTATAGCAGTGACCAGGCAAGATTAGAGGTAGACAAGGAAGGAAAAAGAAAATAATATTTATGTACGTTTAGTATGAAATTAGGAGCACTAGGAACGACTAGAAAATCCGCTCTACAGGTATATTGTTCTGGACGTAAATCGCTTTAATCAGTTGTGCACTTTTCGGGGCCATTTCAGGATAAACGAATAAAAATACTGAGCAAAATCTTTTTTTATTTAGACTAAAGTAATATAATATTTTCCAGTATATTTTATTATCTAAACTCGTAAGATTCTCAGTAAAACGGAGGCTTACACATTAAAATCTTTGCAATTAAACTAAAGAATAATGTCAAGATTTTAATTATGAAACCGTTATCTACCGCACATATTTTTGAGAGCTCTTGCGCCTTCTGCCGGGCGTAATGCTACATATATATATATTACCTTGACAAGTTTATTAAATACTGAAAATTCAGGGTAAAATCAATTACATTTAATAGTTAAACTTACAAACACACCCAAACTAAGCGGCGCGCGCGCGCGTTCAAAATATCGTGTAGGAGTTAATATATGTATACGTATACGTTATAAGCTGTAAGCATGATATCGAACTGAATGAATTCAGGTTAGCAGCCATCGAATCTGACAGCGTTAGTTGAAAGAAAAGCGAAATACATTTAAAAAAAAAAAAAAAAAAAAAAAATGAATTAAAAAATCAAAAGATAAAGCGCGAAAATAAATGTGTAGATAAAAAATACTTAATAAATGCATGAGCTTGTATATGTATGCGTTATAAAAGTGTCAGTTGTTTTAAAAGCATTCGCGCAATACTTTTTGCTTTAAAAATGGTTTTTTTTTTTTTTTTTTAAATTAGAAATCACAAAATTTGTGTGCAGAAGTGCTTCTCTTATTCAAGTCTATTCAATTTTAATGATCCATTAAATTCTAATCATTGCTTTTAACATTTTTTTTTTTATTTTTATTTTTATTTTGATTCTGCGCATTTGCATAATTCACTTAACAACAAAATCTTTCTTTAAAAAGTGGCATACTAATGCTTCTGGAAGAGTTTATAGCAAATATGTCAGAGATTAGTGTACTATATGTTTATATGTTTGTATATACATTTACTTTAGGTAGGCGGGTATCATATTTTAGAATACGTGGCGGCGGTCTACATTCAGTCGTCTCTATCAAACATTGGTTTTAATGCGCTTATGTATATCATTGCTACTCCGCTATTATGATTTTAAGAAGATTTCTACAGACAATCTTTTTCGTAACGGGTTTGCTCTGCATATTGTTTTTTTTTTTTTTTTTTTTTTTTTTTTTTTTTTAAATAAATTAATTGAACAAGTGTTTCCTTTATCGGTTAATATGCAATAGGTGCATGCACGTTCACTGTCGAATGATAAATTCATTCGCATCTTAATTTTGCGAACTCAAAAACGTTTCTCTTTTAAAAAGGGAATTTATCTAAAAAAAAAAAAAAACAAATAAAAAAAATTATCTTCGTTTCTTAAGTTGGATGAATTTAATATCCATTAAGTCTCAATTGATTTTGATTTAGAAGACTGTCCGAGAACTAGACGACCTAACATAGGAAAGAGAGAAAGTTTGGAAAAAATATCTTCATTTCTCTCATCTCAGCTCAATATTTTTTAGCTTTGGTATCGAGGCTTATAGTGAGAACTATCGAACCATTATCCGCAGCAGACCCCATCTTTTTATTTACGACAAATCTCTTATCACCAATAAATTTTTTCAAGTTTCAAAAGTGGACGTCATGAGAAGGGACTAAATTTTGCGAACGCAATACGTGCGAATACACAATTCGAACTTTAATTCTTTAAATTTGTCCGCCGTCATAATGGAAGCGTGAATCAATGCTTGCAGATTTCTTGTGACAAAATACTTCAATTACAACTTCTTGGAACGCCTGCCATGTCTGCTAGCGCTAGCGCTTACTTTTAATGCACGGCCGCCCATCATAGACTAAAGAATATAAAAAGTTAAACTAACAAAGCTACTCTAGGTTGGGTCCTCCTTTTACAAAAGCTTTAATCATTTGTTTTATTTTAGTTTCTTTTTTTATATTTAAAATCCAGTAATCACACGATTACATCTAACAAATAGTTTACGAGTTTGAAATTAATTTATTGTCTTTTGTCCTTTATGAGATAAGAACATAATAAATATCGCTGCAGAAGCTTTTATAAAATATTTTTTAACCCACGCTTTAGCTTCTTATCTGTTCTTTTATTTACAATTTATTTTGGGAGTAATGAAGATCAACTAAAGAGTGACCCTACAAGCGATCGAAATGTTAGAAATTATGAGCCATCATCACTAGTTTTTCTGTTTCGTAATAAATTTTAAGCAACCATCACCTCTCACTCAAATCAATCTATCTTTTTATGGGTATAGAAGAAGTTTTTATATCACTATTATCAAATATTCTACACCCAAGCCAAGTTGGGGATTTGAAAAAAAAAAAAAAAAAAAAAAATAGAAAAAAGAGAAAAAGAGTAGAAATAGAATTTTTATGTATAACACACATTTGAAATATATATATATAATAACTACTACAAGATAT
Organism: Glossina brevipalpis; assembly: GCA_000671755.1. Classification (NCBI taxonomy): domain Eukaryota; kingdom Metazoa; phylum Arthropoda; class Insecta; order Diptera; family Glossinidae; genus Glossina; species Glossina brevipalpis. Next base: position 284,721 of record KK351238.1, read on the forward strand.
ATATCAACTGGAAATTCTTTGCAAAAAAAATGAAAAAAAAAAAAAAAAAAAAAAATAGAAAAAAGAGAAAAAGAGTAGAAATAGAATTTTTATGTATAACACACATTTGAAATATATATATATAATAACTACTACAAGATATATATCAACTGGAAATTCTTTGCAAAAAAAATGAAAAATAAAAAAAAAAACAAGAAAATAAGAAAAATTCAAGAAG
>KK351238.1:312235-325990 GCA_000671755.1 Glossina brevipalpis
TTTTTTTTTTTTTTTTTTTTTTTTTTTTTTTTTTTTTTTGTTTCGTTTGAATGACGAAAAGAATTGACAGATAAAGAGACATTTGACATAAATGCTTTTATTATTTAGATGAGACATTGAAATGATTTATCAAAAAAAAAAAGAAAGAAAAAAAAAAAAAAAAAAACTTAACTAAAGCAACTGTTTCAAATATAAGAGATGGCAAGAGGCAAACACAACCACAAACACAATTAACATTAAATAACACAAATACGCGATGAATTGAATAGAAAAGTAAATCTATGTAAGTTTATACAAGTGCAGCGCACAAAATCCGAAATGTTGCAAAGCGTTATTTGATGGTGAAAAAAAAAAAAGAAGAAGAAAAAAATTAATAAATAAATAAATAAATAAATAACTGAAACTATAGATCGCGTGCTGAACGCATGCTATCACAACACATCAACAATCATCTTTTCACCTATTGCTGCCGTATACTGCTTGCTAGCTAGGTTGGCTATTATACATAGCACAAAAAAAAAGCAAACTAGCCAAGCCGGTCGGGCAGTCATACACAGCAGTCATTCACAGTCATTCAGTCAGTCAGTTATGGAATGATGTAATAAAACAGCTATCATGCTTATCATTAAAACTGAACGCCAGAGAGTAACAAACAAAAAAAAAATAAAAAAATAAAAAAATAAAACAAGAACACTTGCAAAGTCGCCATAAAAAAAATTACGGCTGCTATCAAGAAAGAAGAAAGAAGCTCTCATGTTACAAAATTTATAAGCAAAATTGCTACCAGTGACAGTGAAGTGAAGTGTAGAGTCTAGATATGATTTATGCTGTTGTATGTATTCATAATCGTACAAATATACGTTACGTGCACAAACCCAAACACACACAAACACACACACACACACACACACAGACAATTATACAACAACTATAATTATAAATATGAGGAAGTTTTTTTCTAAAGCTCTATATGCAAATCGTATTGATTTTAACAAATCTAACCACAACAAATCGGTTTTGATATATTTGAGTCCGTGTTGACAATTGCAGGTGTGCAGGCAGCCATCAAGCATTTCCACCACCAAGCATTATTACATCCACATTCTATAGTAGCTTGCATTGGTCATCATTTTTATTATTATCATCATCATCAGCATCAGCATCAGCATCATCATCACGAAATTAAATGAAAAACTCTCATATTCTTTTGATTTTAATCAAATTTATTGCTCATGGTAACGCTTTTAACATATGTTTTGAATAAATGATTCTTGTTTTTTTTTTTTCTTTTCTTTTTTCTTTTCTTTTTTGTTTTCATAAGATACTAACTTTAATATTTGCATGCAATTAGATAATTAATAAAACAACAAACGGATGCTGCAATGCAATATATAAAGGAAATGAAAGCCAGGGGTTTCAACCAAAGTGGTAGTGGTGGTGGTCTTATATCACTTCAACCGGTATTGGATTAGAAAAAAAATGCATACGAGACGAAGACATAGGAAACATTTCATTTTATTTTATAACATTAAAAAAATCAAAAAGAGTTATATTTGTAAACTTACTGTGGAATAGGGGACTACACAAAATTGAGGAATAAAGAATAGAGTTGAACAATTAATCATGCCTTTATAGAATGGGATTAATGGGATCATTTATGTTTATTATATAGTACAGGCTACAGGCCTGGCTTAACTTAATAAAACCAATCTAGGTGTGTCATATCGAATTCTTTTGGAACTCGGTATCAAGAAGTGATTTGTTTTACAATCTACCTTAAGGAAAGAATAGTGCTTCTGTCTAAGGATTGCATCGTTTATACAAGAAAGACTGGATAATGGATAATGTTTTTTAATTTATATATATACTTTCTATGAATTGCTATGAAGAACGAGTTCTACAGCAATTATTTCAAGTCTCTATAATATTAAAGTAAAGCTAAAAGCTCTTAATTCTAAAAAAAATTTGATAATAGAAAATGGATAAGAGAAGAACAGCTTTGTTTCTTCTAAAATTCTTTGTTCTTCGTTGTGTTGCAAATAATTTATACTACCAGTTGACATTCTTCGTTTAATAATTAATTATCGAAGCCATAGAATTTTGGAGCCTTACCTTCTATTTATTTATTTATGTCTGAATATATTAAAATTTTCTATTAAAGAGAGGATTGTAAAGTGACCCCGCGTACACGCATCATATCAGTAACATCATAGAGACTAAGTTAGTTTCAGAGTTTTATCTAAAATCCTCGTTACTATTGTTGTTGTTGTTGTTGTTGGTTTTCAAAATTTCTTAAGCAATAAATTCCAATTAGTTCGTTGAATACATTTTAATTACATCTTTGTTGTACAAATATTAAATTTCATAATCATGAAATAAAAGAGAGTTGCCCGACCGACCAACCGACCGACCAACCGGCTGATCGACCATACGCGCCAGTGCGTTTAAATCACTTTTCTTACTTGCTTACCTGAATAATATACCTTTCACTACACACAAGAAATTGTCTACAGTTGGCTCTAACAGGACTACAACAACTATATACGCTCATACGTATATACGCAGACTTTAAACATCCATGACTTTTTGTTTAATTGTTAGTTTGTAAACAACAACAAATGATAAGATCCTAAGAATACCGAGGGCGTGGTGTTGTGTTCTTCTTTAAACTAATTATCGTAAAGAGCATTATTATTATTAGTGGTCAAACGCAAAGGGCGATACTAAAGTTATTCTGTTTGGGTATCATTTTCGCACACGATACGATACAAACAAAATAAAGGTGAAACTAATTTTTCATTAATCTTCAAGACTTTTACGTTCAAGGTCATTTTCACTTTCACCTTAAAGATGAGCTGCACAAAAATTGTTACGAAATCGCAACAATAGGCGGCTTATGATGGATTATAATTTATCTGATTATGGTCTGTGTCTGTCAGTCCTTAAAACGAAACAAACGAAGCAAAAAAAAAAAAAAGAAAAAAAGCAGTGAAGTGCAGATGTTAAAGGAAATAACGCCATAGAGGATATGGTTGGTAATGGTTTGTTTTGCAAAAACATTTTCGTTTATTTGTCTATCAAAGTGAATCTAAAAAATTTGTGTTCTATTTTCAAATATCTTCCGTTTGAGAATAAACCTGCAATTTGATATCTTTGAGATATTGTTTTTTATTCGAACAATCGAACACTACAGATATACTGAATTTATCACACCGTTTGTAGCATGAAAAGCCGATCTCTAATTGAAATCGAAGCTTAAATACCGCGCCTCTGTTTCACTCTGACGGTGAAAGTGGTTAGCACCGTAAAAAATCAAGATACTTGTATTCGTATATACATATAGTGGGCAATAAGTTATCAGATTCAATGACTTCCCAAGTTTGGATCTCAGGAGCATGATCGTTATATAATAATTAATAGTTAAGATACGCATGGAATCAAGTGGTCTCTTCATGTCCGTATAGCAGAACAAAATAGTGTATTCCAAACTTTTTGGTGTTATTGAAGGCTTCGACTTAACCGATTTGATCAGTATATTTGTGATTAGATCCCCTGTAAGTACGAGAGAGAGTGACAGAGCTCTACTCCATTTTCAGCTCACCGATCTTCCAACCCTCATTTTAACATAACCTATAATCTACAACACAATGTCCAGGCAGTAATGCATTATAGACTTCTAAGCAAAGCATCGGAATAAGTGATATATCCTTCAACAATTCCGCTTTTACTTCCATATCATCTACTTACTACTTATATCAAATCTAGCTTAAGACACCGTGTACCGAGAGGTACTACGTTCTCATTCTAAATCTACCCTACAATTATTATTAGGCATAGAAAAAAATTTATTAATTCTAGCGTTAGTTAAACGCAAATTTCAATGTAAATTAATCAATGAATAAAATAAATATCAAAATTTCGAGGCCGATCGATGTGAAAGATGTGATCATAACGAGTATCTGAGATTCGGTTCGAAGCGAATAATGCGTTCGGGTTTGTTTAAGAACACTTTTCGCTATTTATAAAGAGGGGGTGAGAATAGTGAATTTATAATTTGCTATTAACAGGATGTAAAGCGTGAGAATTCTCTTCGATAGTTCTATATGAATGGATAAGATGATGGAAGGAAATGAAAGGAAAGGTGCGTAAAATCGATGATATTTGCTTTCTTTTATACTTGAAATCTCGTACTCGTACCCGTAAATACCTATTATATAGGTTTTTATTAATTTATTGCTTATTATTATTATTATTATTATTATTATTATTATTATTATTATTTTATTATGTTTACGTTTTGCTTGATACCTGCAAAGAACTAATATTTCTTTTCTTTCATAGCTTGTCTAGAACAAAAATAAAAAACAAAAGAATTTTACAAGAGACACTTATATCATAATAGACCTCTTGTCTCGTATATTATTAATACGAATGCATAGATAAATGCATTCACGGTTTGATTTACACGGTAACGGCTTTCTTCAAATAATCGTGTAAAATAGTTTTTCTCAACCTAGGAATTTTCTTTCAAACTTATAGCTTAAACTTAAGCTTTTAGCTCGTATCTTGGGATATTTTTTTTATAAAGGGATTGAAAAACTCTAGACTGGAGTCACGTTGGCATACATCTTTCCGCTAATATTCGTTTTAAATTTTTGATCATTTTTGGATCCAACTGACAATTCAAATTGACTATTAAAAAATATTTAAGATATTTCATCGTATTAGGATAATGTTTCAAACTCGGTTTGTTCAAAATAGTGAAGAAAGCAAAAATAAGATTTCAAGAAAAGAAATTAATTTCATTCGCAAGTCAAACACCATTCCGATAGTGTGGTACAAGTGAAATTCTATACAAAGTATATAGGTTTTGATTTAAAATCTCTTAGTAATTGACTTTCTCACGGTCGAATTAATTTATTCTGGAAGAGAACATACGCATTGCATCTATTAAGAAATAATATCCCTTGTCGAGCCTACACCGAGTACATTCACTTGCACTGCAAACAAAAGAAGGGGAAGCTATGCGGCCTTAAGCGTTACTCCCGGTTTAATTTACTAATTCATTCCTTAAAAAACTTTCAAGAAATTTTAAAGATATTCTGCTGATTATATAACACATCATTCAGCAAGTTCGTAGGATAAGCTAATTGTTTTATTTATTTTTTTTTTATCATTATGAGAATTATAAAAATGCCATCACGAAAATAGTTGTAACTTCTTCGAACTTGTTGTTGTTGCTGATACTATCTAAAATTGATATGGATGCGTGGCCACATCTATATGTCATCCTACGAACTTATTGAGTGATGTATTATTTAATTATCACCATTCACACAGTCAAGTTTCGAATTTTACTGAATATTTCGAAGAAGCATAAGACTTTTGTTAAACGCAATATTCGAATTGAAAACCGAAGATTCGTTACAAAAGACAATTACTTAGTTATTATTCTTTTTCTTCTTCTTATTTGTGCGCTTCTCTCCACTAATGTGTAATATCCTTTGCATAACCAACTGATGAATGAGATCATACTCTGTTCATATTCTTTTTGATTATAGATATTATTCATTCATTATTCATTGAGAAATGATTTTCTTTAGAAGAATTTATTTGCGCTGTAAACATGTGCTTTAAAACATGTTTCTTAATTGATTTAATTCATTAGCAGGAACAAACGAGAGAGAATATAAAATTAATAATCGCTCGTTGTGTTCTTTTGTTACATATGCAACGGCATGAACACTTAATAACTTAATAATTATTGGAAAAGCGAACCATAAACGATGGCACATTAATGCCATAATTGTTTGTTATTGTCCAAGTTTATAATTGATACGAATTCCAGTTTGAACACAAGCTTTAGTTTTTATTATGATTTTTCTCTTCTTTGTCCAATTTATTGGTTAAATTCTAAAATTGATTAAACACAAGCATTCGTGATTATTAATAATTTTTCATTAAGCATCATCTCTATAGTACAACTCCTTGTTTCTTTCTCGTCTAAAAGAAATATTTTCTTGTTTATGGTTAACGGTCACGACTTAAAGAAAACAAAAAACCAGAATTTTCTGATTTGGCCAATTAATTAACTTTTAGTTAATTGGGAACGTTCCACATACTTGTTTAAAGAAAACAAAAACAAAAAACACAAAAAAAAAAAACGTATTTGTTTATATAGATGTTTCTTAATTGATTTGCTAATGAATATTTTAATAAAAAGCAGAAAATATTTATACAAAAAAGAAAAAAGAAACGTGCAATGAATTCTCTGGAACAAAGCGTTTAGAAGAAAGTTTGCACATCTTATACTTGAAGACTAATCTTATCACAAATCTTCAGTAGTAACTACCTCAACTGATATTTTCGTCAACAAGCATAACAATAAGCCAATTACTCCGTACTGTTGATAATTTATTGCGAAGAGCTATTCGCAAGCATTTCATTAATCATTAATCAAAGCCCCGGCAAAGCCGGCACTAGCTATCCTATAGAGATATGAAGGAACGATGTTCCGGGAAAATGTTTCGGGGAATGTTGCTAGATGTTTCGGGAAATGTTGGTAGATGTTTCGCGAAATGTTGGTAGATGATTCGGGAAATGTTGGTAGATGTTTCGGGGAATGTTGGTAGATGTTTCGGGAAATGTTGCTAGATGTTTCGGGAAATGTTGGTAGATGTTTAGGGAAATGTTGGTAGATATTTCGGGAAATGTTGCTAGATGTTCCGGGAAATGTTGCTAAATGTTTCGAGAAATCTTGGTAGATGATTCGGGAAATGTTGGTAGATGTTTCGGAAAATGCTTTTACCATATTTATCGCATTTAATGACGTCCGAATCACCTTTATTAATCTGTTATTGTATTCTTTTCTTACTTTCTCGTTAATGGCTGTGTGGTTTATTCGCTTTGCCCATACTATCCGACATGATATGTGAAAAATGTTGTAAAGCTCGTACTTTAAATCGTCATCATTCCATAATCATACGTTGGGGATGTCGTCTATGAGTCGATAATTTCAATTCTACAGCACAGAAAGAATATTTCTGCTAAATGTTTTTATAAAAAATAATTTTTATAATTTAATTCTGCAACAGTCAGTAATCATTTTCGATTAAATTTTTTTGAAGGCTGTTTGCCTTTTGCAAACATTTAAATTATTAAACTATCGTGTCCGTGCTTCTAGGCAGATCATATGCTTTCTTCCAACTGATCTATAAAATATAATCCGAAGTTTTTTGCCTCAATATTTCAGCTTCCAAGACTATTGGCAACGTGTTAATATTGTAAAGCTCAAGCCAAGCCTAAAATATCTTAAGCCTAATACTGTAGAGTCTAAAAGTAAAGGCTTATAATTACGAATTCATATAATGAGATGCAGATGAGGTGTGAAAGCTCAATACATTTTACACTCCTTGTGCTATATACGAAGTTCGGTTTTCTACACAACAAATCTTCATTCCGCAAAAATGTCTGTAACTGATAGAGACGGACGCGAATGAATAAAAGAAATGAATGAATCAAAGTAAGAGCTGAGGCAAAAAATTTTTCAAAATCGCGGACTATTCTATATAATAGTTCTAATAAGTTTTTTTCTGCTGCATGGTAAACGTAAAAACAAAATCAATTTATCCTTCATCTTTAGGTATACGGGTTAAGATATGCGCTATTATTACGTCAATATTAGCGGGTTTTTTGTTGCTGTAATTTCGTATCCTTTAACTAACTAAACAGCCGCGACACAAAACGGAAATAATAAGTAGGTGTTATCTGTGATATGTATCCTTAGATATCCTTTCTTCATTTTTCTCTATATATGTTGAAGGGTTACTTACATACTTACTTACTTACTTACTTATTTATCTTTTTTCGAAACCTAAATTGAATAAAATGCTTTACCTTAGATCATCCCTTCAAACTCACAAAGATAAAATAATCTTTTATTAGCCTACCTATCTATCTATTAAAGAAAAAGTCTGTCATCACTTCGACAAGGGTGCTTGTCACATGCTTTTAGTTCACGCAGATATATGAATGAATGAGTTCAACCTTGAAATATGGGAAAATGCAGCGAAAATTCGAACAAGCACAGTGTAGCTACCTGTTGTTGTGTGTATCCTGATTTTTGTTAAAAGAAAACGAAAAAAAAAGAATCCCTTTCTCCCTTCTAATATACAAGCTTATCATTTCACTTTGCTTTTATGTTATATTTTTTTGACGGAAACATTTTCTTGCTTTCAAGAATTCTTGTGGGAAATTTAACGCAGGTGCACTTTATTGAAATTCAATATTTTCTATATAAAAATTATGGAAATTCATATGCTCTTCGATAGGAAATCAAAAATTATTATTATTTTTGTGCAGGTGAGCAGTATTTTTCAACTGTTTTTTTTTTTTGTATTTTGAAGCCTCCTCGCTCTTCTCTTTTACATCTTTCACCTTTGTTTATTCATAATTCGCAAATAATATCGTATTTGTGGTTATGTAAGGTTAAGATAGAATTCTTCAGTTAGTTCACTACAACTCAATCAAATATTATGTGGACTAATCAACACTTTATGCCTCTTTTATCTTCTTCTCGAGATTAATCATTTGAGAAATATTTAAAATACTATTCGAGATATATGAGAAGATCGTTGGGGAATAGATCTGACTCGTCGATTCTTAAATCAGTTTGAGTTTTGAGTCAATCACTATGATTCCAAAAAAAAAAAACAACAAATACCAGAAAGTGTTAAGCCCGTTTAGTTTATCTTCTTATTATTTTTCTAAGAACTCAGCGAATCAACAACAACAAACACTTCGCCATGCTAAGTAGAAAAGATTCTCAGTGTGAACACAAAGTCTATTGTCTGACCCTTATGAAATTTAACGATTAGTTTTGATTTTAGTCGACTTTGGCATTTCAAAAGAATGATGACAATTTAATCAATTTAGTAGAATATATGTTCCAGAGTTACAAACTCAACATAACGTGACGGTATAAAATCTATCTAACTTCAGTGGACTGATTGTGTTAAACAAATTCTATACAAATTATTTAAGATATTCCATAGAAGTTATTTTATAGAGTTTTTTTCCTTTTTGATGACGCAAATTGAGACTTGATTCCAGTTATTTTTCTGAATTTCTCTAAATTGAGTTTGTCTCTGCTACTCTGCTACAACAGTCGATTATCGGGCAAGTTATGAAATGTTGCGATTTGACATTTGATTCAAATAATAAGGAAAACTTGTAGATTACTTACAGATGCTGAGTATCTAAGATTCTTAACAACTTTTTTTACTTGTTTACTGTACTATGAACTCATATTGTACCGTTGCATTTAAACAACGTGCGCACAGTTTTTATCTTCTTAGGTTCTCTGTACAATGTAACCATAATTTTAGATTTTATTCAAATTTAATTGTATCTGATATATAATATATAATATATCCGTTTATTTCAATTAAGAAAAAAAGAAAAAAAAAAGAAAGAAAGAATAATAGAAACCTTCGTTAATCTATTTAAATTATTTCCTTATTCGCTATAATATGATTTCCGTAAATCTTAGAAATAGGAAACGATTTCAATAAAATAAAGAAATTATTACGTAATAATAAAGTAATAGAAGAAGTAAAGAAAAAAAAACAAAAAGAAAAATAATTATTTTTATCTTGCAATAATAAATTAACAAAATAACGAGCAAAACAAAATTACTTTACTTGGCTGGCATATAAATTGTTCTAAATAATTCTTCCGCAAAAAAAAAAAAAAAAAAAAAAAAAGAAATAGAAAAGAAAAGAAAAAAAGAGAAAAAGAAATGAAAAGAAATGCAAAAAAAAAACAGAAACAGACTGAAGATAATCAAACGCATTGCCGAGATTCTCAGACTTCAATTATAATTATATTAACATCAAATGAAAGCACAATACTTGTAATAGAACAAGCGAAAGAGCTTGAGGCGACTGTGTTGTACCCATCATCACCCGCCTTAAGGTAGAGAATGATACGGGGTACACCAGGTAAAAGAGCTTGAGCAGCAAGTATACTAAAACAAGACTGTACTGCTATTTTAGCTATGAATTTATAGATGCTTTTGGATGATTCTGGTTCTAGCGAGAAATTTCAAATATTTTCTCACACGAGAAGTAGTTGCAATTAATGTTTTGAAAATTTCTTGTATTTCCAATCTATCTGCAAATAAATCGGAAAAGTTCGAAAATGTCTTTTTTTTCCAAATTTTAACATTTTCCCGGGATTTTTCTCAAACTAGCAGCCAGTAATGAGCGAATGAATGTAAGAACAAAACCGTAAAGATTAAGTCAAGTCGAATTTTTAACTCGATCTCAGGCTAATTAGAAATATATTTTCTCCATTTTGACGAGTGGATCTAGTGCATCTAGTTCCAATCTATTTAAAAGTGGAACTATTTCAAGAATACATGTTTCAGGTTCAAAGCAAATTTTTATCAAATTTTCTTATCTCTTGACGAATATCAGCAATAATTAGACAGTTAGACGGGAATGTCTACATCGAATAAGAAGTTTTTTTTCTGAATTCTGGATTTAAAGGGGATAATCAAATGTGTATACTCACCTCTTTCAATGATTGCTATAAGAAAGGCAAAAAACAACAACAGCAACAGCAACAACACCAACAAGTGGAAAACTAATCATTCAAAAAGAGACGTGAACTTTAGCTGTGCATTACTGATGCGTTTTTCAATGTGTTCACCTTTACAAATTTTATTTCATTTTATACAAATGCCCGAGCACTCACATTCGATATTTATACTTTTTAAATTACAAGTAGTTCTATGGCGTTAATTAAAATATGCATTTTTCTATCACCAATCATTACTATACACAAGTATTAAACCCATCATTGCGTTTGTAACAATTAAATCTAAGTATTTAACATTAAAAAAAGACAATCTTTTTATTTAGGTCTGCGCTGTGTTAGTGACCTTGTATCTTAACTATAAGTACCTGAACTTAAAACGAATAAAACAAACTTTGGTCTACATACTCGGACTATAAAGTATAAAATACTTTAAATAAAATCCATTAAATCTGAAAAAAAAACATGCAAATAGACTGACAGCATTTGATATTAGCATCAGATCACTATTGGACCAGTCAAAATGAATGATTTTGCAAAATTTCAATTTAGAATTTCTATATTTACTTTCCGAAATGTTGTTAGAACTTTTGTAGCCTTTGTAGTAGTTTCCCAGAAATTATTAGAAATTTGTTGTCATTTCCTAAGAGCTATCGTAATCTTCATTTGACGAAACAGGACCCGACCGGCTGCCAATTCCTTACTTACAGACAGTGGTAATTTAACGGTGCATACTGTTCTCTACGTATAACAAATTGCGGGCCATGCTAGCAGTTTATACCGTAATTTTTTTTTTTTTTTTTTAAATCATCAATCACTCACCAGAGGTACACTATACGTATACACGATGTTACTCGAGAAGAAGTGGAGAAAGAGAAAAAAGAGGGAAAGACTGTAGCTTAATGGATGTGTGCCCGACCGATAAATGTTATGCCTTTATCGACTGATCCAATCACTATAGCTGCGACCAAGTAGCGGTTTTACCTCAAAAAATTATTTGAATTAATGAAGACTGACCTGATAGTCGCTACTCTTATCTTCACGAATATGCGATACTTCGATGTAGCCAATGTATTCAATGTATCGAATATACCCAACGTATCCAATATACCGAATATACCCAATGTATCCAAAGTATCGAATGTACCCAATGTATCCAATGTATCGTTTATACTTAATGTATCCAATCTACTGAGTATACCCAATGTATCCAATGTATCGAATATACCTAATGTATCCAATGTTCCGAATATACCCAATGTATCGAATGTATCCAATGCATCCAATGTATCGGATATACCCAATGTATCCAATGTACTGAATCTACCCAATATAGTCAATGTATCGAATATACCCAAAGTACCCAATATATTATACTTAGTTCTATACTGTAGACAATTCTTTACTGTAAACAATTCTGTAATGCGGATAAATTTGTATTGGGGACGGTTCATGTTGAGCCCCGCACAGTAGACACTTAAATTTTGCAGATTGTTAAAGATTACAGATTGAAATAGTGTCGGCTAATTTTATGTATTATTTATATAATTCCGTACAACAGACTGCAGGATTGTATAGTTGACAGATTTTTATTGACAGAGAAAGTAAGTAGTGCTAGCTATTGTATTTGAGTTTGGAAATTTTCGATAAATGTTCTTGGGATGGAACGAAAGATAATACGGTAATAATATTTGAGAATATTTCTAAGCATATATTTAATTATGAAAAAAAAAAAAGAATTATCAAAAGAAATGACAACATCGGACCCATTTTTGTAAGACATATAGAATTTAAGGGCCTTCGTGGCATATATTGTAGCTGTTGTAAAAAGATTGAAAAAATTGATCTGCAAAAAGATCTAAAAAAAGAAAAAAAATGGTCTACACATCAATAGTTAGAGTAGTGCTCGTAGGATATTCAATAGGCGACCTTGACTAACTGCAGTGAGCTCTAACTTGTTTATGCTTACATCTAATAATTTTCAGTGGAAAGATTAAATTCGATTTACCACAGCTGAGTGTCATTGCAATGAGATTTCTGTTTATTTCTATTTGTTGTGATACATTGATATTGATATTGGATTGATCATATGATCTTTAATACTCAAATTAACCGTTATTTACTAAGGATTTATGTCAACCGTTTTATATGTTGTTGTCCTTCTCTTTTCTTCTTCAATAATGCTAATGCGCTTCGCTTTATTTTTGCATTTATTTGGTATTAATTTTTCAGAAATTTTTTTTTTTTTGCGTTTCGTCTAAAGAAATACAATTAAAAATATTGTAAATTAATATTAAACTTCAGGTGTTTGTGGCACGTTGAACAAAACCCATTGGCATTGACGTCAACAGGCGCCAAACACATGCGCGCATTTGTAACGTGCGTAACATATATGCCTGCACATACTTATTTATTCAAAGTGCGTTTCAAATTGCACTGAAAGAAACTCATTATACTAATAAAGTAAAATTTTATTTAAAATATCCACAGATAATATAATAAGAATTAAATCAAATAAATTTACGCATTTTCCGTCACTAAACACGAAATGAGTGCAAATCTATTAAAATCTACGAAGTAAAAGTCCATACATAAAAAAAAAGTCATTTTAAGAAGTGGCTCAATAAGTTTATGGGATCACTAATGTTTTTTTTGGGTTGTTTTTTTTTTGCCATTGTTGCGGCCGAGTTAAGTAGTGGTAATAAGGTGCATTGGCTTAATGCTATATACTGCTGTATACTGCTAAGTTACACTAAGTACTGCTGTACACTGCTGTATACTATTGAATCTTTGTTTGTTTTCAAAGTAGTCGAATATTATGGCATTTGCATCCCAAAACGCTGACGCCATTTCTAGCCGGAATTTCATGGAACCCTGACATAATTCGTTTGGTGATAGTATCAACTAAAAATCATAGGGATTCGTCAATAATGGTCACGTCTATGTGATGGTACTTCAAGCTTACAATCAGGTATAGATTACGTTCCAACTGAGAGAGAAACGACGAGCTAACATAAAATGAAATAAAATTATCATACGAAAGAAATTAATCCAAATATTTAATAAAATAATTTTTAAGTACAACACTGCACAACCCTAAACAAAATTTGACACGATTTATTGGCATTTAAAAGTAAACGTATATAGCTTATGAAG
>KK351239.1:16427-26427 GCA_000671755.1 Glossina brevipalpis
ATTTTAGTTTTTTCAAATACGATTGATATTTCGTTAATTGATCCTTCTTCGGCTAGTAGTAAAGCAATGGAAGAAAACTGGTGGGCAAGCTCTTGAATTAAATCGTTGCAAAGTTTCAAGCTTAATAAAGAAATAAAAATGTTTTTCATAGAAATAATGTTGTTCTCGTCCAAATTGAAAATGCTGCGTTACGTGAATCGTTCAAATATCTATCTCTCAAATCGGAAAATGAAAACTACTTCTTAGCTAGTAGCGAAGTAGATAAATCGGCGGAACATTTCAAGAGAGTATAAGATTTAGAATTAAGTTATTTTGCCTATTAATTATTCCTTTAATTATTATGTTTTTTTCTTTATAAGAAATAAGAAATAAATTTTTTTTTTATGTAATAAGTAAATAAAAAAAAAAAAAATTAAAACCAATTATGTACAAAGAAAAAAATAGTGGTCACATAAAAACTTTAACACCTGTTCGTCCCCTTCTTTCGTAAAAAGAAGGAGGTATTGCATGATATGGAAGTTGCATGTTTAAAAAAAAATGTTTCCTTTCTTTTCTCTCTTTTCGTAAAAATTATTCAACTATAGTTTTTTTGTTTTTTGTTTTTTGTTTTTTTTAATGTATGTATGTATGGACAATATTCAGATTAAGTGACAATTATAAACTATTTGTTTTATTGCATGATCACTCGACAATAGACAAACATCACCAATAGATATCTGCTGGTAGGCAGTGTGGGAATAAGGATTTGTTAATATTTGCTTAAAAACTAACAAAAACACCGTCACTCTTGTAACAACACCAGCAACGACAACAACAACAACAACGACAAATGCAAGGTAAAACTTTCTATTTACGTTACATGACTGAATGGTAGTATTGAAAAAGGTTTTTTTTAAATATAATTCAAAGTGCAATTCTGCATATGAATCAAAACAATATACAGGTGGACAGATCAATTATATATATAAAAAAAGCACCAAAAAAAAAGATCAAAAAAAAAAAAACAAAGACAATCAAAAAAAAGCCAAAAAAAAGAATAAATTATGAAAAAATAGTATTAAAAGGTGAAAGTGTTTAAAAAGACTTTTTTTTTTTTTTAGTTTCTACTCCTAATGTATATATAAATATGAAAAAACAAAAAAAAACTATCATTTTTATGAAGAATGATAAAAGACACGCAATGCAGCTCACATATGATCCCATATGTATGAACTTTACATCGTAAGTTCCCACAATTAGCTGCCGGTGATGATAATGATTATGATGATTATGATGATTATGATGATGATGATGATGATATCAATTTAATATTTCATAGATTTTTGAAATAAGAAATACTTCCTTTATACTTATTTTTTTTTGTATATTTTTTTTTTACGTTTTTTCCTCTTTTTTTATAATGGGAGGAGAGGAGAGATGCCGCAAACACATTACAAATTATTATGAAAGTTTAAAAATGTTTCATATGGACGGTTGATGCGTGTTTTCATTTAATCGCAAACTTGAGTTTAATGAAAAAGCACACGTGTGATAAACTTTACCTTATAACTCTGATGCTTACAAAACATGTAGGTATTCTCAACTTACCTGTAAAAATAAAAGAAAAAAAACAAAAAAAAAATAAAAAATATTAATTATAAAATATAATTGAAATAAAATTTTTAAGGGCGTTTGCATTCAAGTTTTAAACACACTTTATATAAAAATACCGCCGCCTAAGCTTACTTTTAGGTAGAAATGTCAAAAAATTTAATTTCTTTTGGTATCTTATTTCCTTTTCATATTCAAGAAAATTACCTATGGAATCATTCAGACGAGAAAGTCTGTTTTTTCGTCTAATCGTATCAATAAAATTCTCATCACTTTTCATAATCTTCGATACTTTTTCCATAAAATGTTACTATTAGCTTTCCAGAGTCTGTAAAGATGAAATATTTAACTAATCTACGATATATTGGCAAATAAATCTCGGGATTAGGAAAAAAAAAATTCGACTTTATTCGTCAATACAGTCTCCTTCAAGACTGTGAGACAATAATTCTAACGCTTCTCTAACATTTCGATTGGTTTTCTTAGAGAAAGCTTCGTCGAAAATCCTCAATATATTGGACCGTATAAAAAGTCTCTGCGCTTTTTTTTCAAAATTCAACTTTATTCGTCTATACAGTCTCCTTCAAGACTGTGAGACAATAAGTCCAAAGCTTCTTTAACATTTCAATTTTTTTTCTTAGAGAAAGCTTCGTCGAAAATCCTCAATATATTGGGCCGTATAAAAAGTCTCCGCGCTTTTTTTTTCAAAATTCAACTTTATTCGACAATACAGTCTCCTTCAAGACTGTGAGACAATAAGTCCAAAGCTTCTTTAACATTTCAATTTTTTTTCTTAGAGAAAGCTTTGTCGAAAACCCGCCGTATAAAAAGTCTCCGCGTTTCTTTTTGCCATTAGATAGAACGTGCGCTTAAAAGGTGACATTTGAGCATAAATTTTTTTAAAAATCTTTTGGGGCGATAACGTTATTTTTTGAGGTTTTGAAACAGATCGAGGCCGAAATTACAAAATGCGGCAAGTGGAGCAACAATTTAAATTCCAATTCCATCATTATAGTCATCGACTTGTAATGCGGTATGTTCTTCCATTTTGAGTAAAAGCCATAAACATTTGGAAAATATCCAAACATCTATCCAAGTGCTTATGTAAAATAATGAATTCACGCTTTATTTTATGATATCGCAGACTTCACCGAAATTACTTTAACTCGGAAGTAAGTGCTCGAAATGCTATGAAATTTTAATAGGCGTTGCTTAGGAGTTGATTCTTCTCTTAGGGATGACGTCTATGCATCATTTCCAGGACTTATTGATACTTATTGAGGGTATAGGTATAAAAGGCAGAAGTACAAAATGATCTTAGAGTTGATAAGCCGACATGATCACAAATTTTTCATAACTGCCCAAGTTTGTTTTGCTTATTTTTATTATGAAATGTAAACGATTAGTTTCCATTTTATAAAATGCTTTTATATTTTTACTATCCCGACTACTTCTCAGTACCGGCCCCCTCCCGGCACACAACGGCCCCTTGCCAGCTCCTTCCCGGCACCATCCTCACCCATTCCCGGCACCATCCCAACCCCATCCCGACCACCTCTCGGCACCATCCCGACTCCTTCCCGGCACCATCCCGGGCACTTCCCGGCCCCCTCGTCCTCCTCCTCTCCAACAAATCTTCTTCTTTCTTGTTATAACTTACGAACAACTTTATTTATAGAAAATAATCTCATGGAGTTGTAAAACACTTTGATATTTCCGGCTGATCAGAAGTTTCCGCACATATATTTCATGCGCCGTTAAGAAAAAAAACTGAAGAAGATCTTTAACTACACTATTTAATTAGCCCTTTTTCGAAATGACTTTCGATTTATTTGAAATTTTTTTACAATCTATAAATTGTGTTCGAATTTATATATAAATATATATATATATATTTTTTATTAATAAATTATCATAAATGTTTTTGAATACAAAATGAATCTAATAATTGTTATTACGACAGATAGTATCTTTCTTCATGTAACGGAATAGGTCTCGTACGATATTCGATGGTGTTTTATCTCGGCAAGCATTCAAATTATTTACGATACATTTTTCCATATCGTTTACGATATTGCAATCTTTAACAGTAATAGGTGATTTGTCAATTTTTTTCAAATGTGGAATTAAGCATTTTTCAATATTTTCGGAATATTGCGCTATACATCCTACACCTCCTCTTGTTATAAATAATTCCATTTGGCTGCCATTGTTCAGGCACAAAAATTCTAAGAATTTACGGATCATGCTCACAAAATCTTTTAGAGATTTGTTATCATTTTTATCGAAACAAGGAATCAATTCCTTACTGAATTTATCGACACATTTCATCAAATTAGGACGCTTTTCACAGTATTTGCTGAAAAGTGGCTGTAAATTATTTCTAAACATACTTTCCGTTACTTTTGCTGGTAATTTGTTAAAATCAAGCTGATCATTTAAACATTTGCCGAATTCGGAAGACTTCTTCATGGCATTATTAAAAGCGACAATTCCTTTCCTATCACCCAAATTCAAAATGCATTGCTCTTTAAGATAATTATCGCCTTGAAGTATTGAAGACTTATTTTCAAGTCTTTGAGTTGGCTTCACGAAAGGTGTGGCGGTTTCACATTCAAAACTGCCGATGACAGCTAACACTGTTAAAATGATTAATTGTCTGTTGATCATGTTTGCTAGAATTAAAGTTAATAATTTTTAAAGAAATATTTCTTATCCTGTTTTTTTTTTTCTTTTAGTTTAATAACACTTTACTCGACTATATTCACTAGTAGAATACTGATAAATACTTGCAAATGCATTCATTCGCTTTAGATTTATATAAGAATGCTTTTGTGTTGATATGAGAACTATATTTTTCTGTGTTATATATTTAGTGATTTTTTTTTTAAGTTTCATTTCTTGTCCTATTTAAAATCTCTAACCACTAAGTATTAATAGAAAATTACAAATTGCATTACAAATAGGAATCATGATGAGATGAGATCATATTATGATTAACAGGAGATTAATTAAAGTTGACTGAGTGAGAGACGTCTCCAGGCAAAGTAGAAATTACAGAGCACTTTAGCAGAAGTTAAAGAAATAAATGTTAATTTGAGTTTGAATATTATACGCAGCAGTTAGTTATTGTTTTTATCTTTATGAAAAAAAAGATTCGTTTAAGTTTTTTTTTTTCTTCTGGGTTTTCTTGTAGTAATAAATAATTTTATATATATTTTTTTATCGATAATGTTCTACAATAGGCTTAAAGAGAACTAAAAAAGTGGAAAAAGAAAAAAAAAATAATAATTTGTAACGACTTGAGTGTGATTAACGAACATATTGCCTCTAAACAAATGAATTGAAGCCTTAACAGCATTTACTACTTTCAGATGAAAGATTCATTGACTTCAGTTATTTTTTGTAACCAATAATTTGAAAAAAAAAAAAAATTACTTATCAAAGAGGTGGTAACTAAATGCAGATGTTTCGAAAAAGTACTAATTACTTAACACAACTAGTAGATTAGTAGCAAAGTAGTAGATTAAGTAGCAAAATCACTGTTAAAGCACCAGTATTCAAAAAAAAAACTATTATTAATAAAATATTAATGAAACTATTATTTATACTAACGTTCTAAAGCAATAAATCCTGGAATAATTCAAGGCAAGTGGACCGTAGAAATCCATGAACCCCTGTGTATTACCAACAATAACACCATGAATTACGAGAGAGAGAGAGAGATAGGGAGATGATAACTAGTCATACAATATTTGAAAAGATGATGAAGATCTTTGGCGGACCGTCGTAATTAATATAAAGGCATTTACTTGAAATGATCTAGATATATAATAACTAGATGAAAACTAGAGTTTTAATTTGACTTTGCTAAAGGAAAGAAATTTTCACATTTAGACGTTTTTGCAATTCGTATCCGATTCATTGATCAAAGCACAGATAAGGAAGATGTCTAATATTTGAAATTTTTTTGACAAAAATTCTTCCGATGAGAAGTTTGAAAGAGAGACTTTTTCTAAGGCACATAACGCAAAAAAAAAAACTCTTGTAAAGATGAAAAAAAAAAAAAAAAACTAGATGCATTACACCAAATCCAAGTAAGGACATTTACTTATTTATTTATTTATTTTACGCCCTATGACTGAAGTAACAGAATTACTTAGATCCTATATGCCTCTTTTAATATTCTTATCAACTCTACAGCAATGGGGTTTAAGTCCGAGTTTACTGAACTTGCTAATAGCATTTCTGAACGACTCAGCTATGATTGCATGTAAAAAAGGACATTTTTTATGAATTTCAAAACAGATACTATATATTCTGGTTTTTAGGTTTTTTTCAAAAAGTTTGAAAAGTAAAGTGACTTCATTAATCATTAGGTTTCATTAGGTTCATTAGGTTAGGTTGGAGCTTATTGAAATTGATTTAATATTGAATCCATCGAGAGATCAAAAAGTTCAATAAAAGTCTCACAGGAATTTTTTTTTTTTTTTTTTTTTTTTCAATCTAGAATTATGAATAATTAGATAGCTACGAAAACATGAAATGATTCATTTTATTTTGATCTAATAGAGACACATAATTAAAAAGAAAAAAAAAATGTTAGACTAAATACACATGAGTTCATCATTTCCACAAGAAAAAAAAAACCAAATTAGAGAGAAAACAAAAAAATTAATTATGACTACACAGGCTTAGTAAATAAACGCCCTACAAGCAAAATGAGAAATTTTAATTTTTACTCATCCAGTTGACATTTTTCTCTTTTCATCTTTTCTTTATATATATATATATATATATATATCTATATATATATATACATATATAAACTTGAAAAAAATATAAACTTCAAAAATTATTAAAACAACACTCTTGTAGAGTTGTGAAACCAATCAATAAAACACAGACCGTTAGATATTATCTTATCGGTCTTATCTCATTTATAAAGCAACAAGGAAACATCAACAATATAATGATGATATAAATCATAGAAAACCGAATAGCGAAGGATGTACAGAACAAGCATTATCACAGTGACCTAGATTATGTTAAACTATTGTGAAACATAAAACTATTATTCATGCAAGCACAGAAACAGATACACACACGTCAAGTCATGTCCAACTGTGTAGTGAAAAATAAAAAAAAATAAAAATTAATAATAAAAAAAAAGGAGAAACAAAGAACAACAGCAACAACAAAATAAAAACGCAACGCCACAGAAACACAAAAAAAAAACAGACTTGCCTTTCTTTTGTCGAATTCTCTTTCAAGAATTAGACGAATTATGATTTAAATTAACGTTAAGGAAGTCATTTTTCATTTTTGTTTTTCTTCTCTTTTTTTTTTGCGTTTCATTAATTAAATTTGTGTCGGATTGGCATAGTGGTAATCTTTTTTAAGCTTTTATGCTTTAATTTAAGTTCTTAAAAGATATAAAAAGAAAGACGTATTCGTCATATGAAAAGTCAAGACTTTTAATGCTTATCACTATCGTGTATAAGTTATGTCCGATTGGCAAATACAATGAAAATTCATGTTGTCCTATATCATATCACATACTTCGTATCGTATCGTATCATATCATAACGTATCGTATTGTATCATATCGTATCGTATACAATTATTTAGCAAAGTATTTAATAAACATTGAATTTTTGTTTAAAAGGAAAATGATGGATAATATCCTGTTCAAAGTGTTTCAGTGGACTGGGCCAGCTGATTAACAAAAGAGATAAAAATTTACGAATTAACTAAGATCATAATTTTGGAAAATAAAAAACGAAAGAAAAAAAATTTGAAAATATTAATATTTTGATTATTTTTGGCGAATGAAGGGGCCGAAATGCTGGAAATTTTGAAAGTTAAGTTGAGGACAAATTTATATACGAAAGTAGTTGCGATTAAATTTATTGTTCTATTTTAAATAGTTGAAAACGTTATCAGGATTTTAAAAGGTAAACAAACCATGATCAGATATGCCGGTCAAATATCTCTCTAAGTGGATTCCCACTAATTACGAATATATAATTAGATAGTTAAGTAAATGCATCTCCAAATGCATGTCCAAGTCGATTCCCGATGATCAAGGATATGTGATCAGACAAGCAGGCAAATAAATGTCTCACAAACCAAAACCATGTGCATGTGAATATTTCTTTGTGGTACAAACTCTTTAGGAATCTATGACACTTTTTATAGTGAATATAGTAAATTTAAAATAAAAACGATATCCTTTCAAATTTTGTCAATTTTATCTAGGAAAGAAGTTGTTTTTTTACAAAAAAAAAAAAAAAAGAGAAAATATTTCATATTTATTAACACATAACAAATGTGGTGAGATTGCAAGCAATTAATTTCTTATAATGTTACTTATATAGCATTTAATAATGATTCATAAAAAGTCTTAAAAATAAAACAGAAAATGTTTAATTTTTATAAAATATTATTAGCAGCTCTTGTTACTTATTTGGTGAGCGCTTTTTCTTTTCTTTGTTTTTCGCTTTCATAACCCATCGTTTTTAATTGACCCGGTTAATTAACTAACATACGAGGAGCCGTAAGTAAGCTATTTATTTATTACAAGCTTGTCAAATATGCGGCCCGGATCAAGTTTTAGCCAAAAAAATTTATTATTAGACATTTTCTAAAAAATATTTTTTTATTTTTTATTTTTTATTTTTTTTTTTTTTTTTGAGAAATACTTAGTTATTATATTTTACATTTATATATAACTTGTTTTCTCTTTTTTTATGTGTTATAAGTTTTTTCTTTAAAATCTTTTCTTTTTTTTTTTTCTCTAATAAATTAAAAATCTTTATGACTTCTTCTTACTATTATGCGATTTGTAAAGAATACATATAGAGACTACCTTAGATATATTTATACATCTACATGAGATTTGAAAACATTTCGCTTACACCCACGACTAAATTTCTTTTTGCAAAGTTACAAAAATTTTATTAATAAGCTGAGACGTATATTATTTAGTTAAAGCGATACAGAATCATAGAGATCACAGTTTTATCATTTACATAGGAAGAAGAAGGAAGAAGAAGGAAGGAAGAGATTACAAGATGAGATCTATAATTTTGGTTATCGTATGAAAAACATGCTTATTGTGACATAAGCCTATAAAATCTGTTTATATATACAGATATAAAAATTGTTCTTATGATTAAGTTACAATTTTATAATTTCTTGGCGGCCCGATGAATACCAAATACAGGGCAATAATGCTTCATTAGAAAAACTAATTCAAGCGTTTCATAGTTTACAAGGCGGTAGAGTAAATCCAATACTGTGCACAATAATTTATTGAACATATAAATTTAAAAAAAAACCTGGTATATATACATATATATATATAATAATATATATATAATATATATTTCTGAACATTATGATGTATATGTAACAAACACAAAAGGAAAAATCAAAGAAACATTGCACGGCAGGTGATTTTTGAAAGTTAAAAAAAAAAAAAATTGTAAAAATTTTATTTATATATAAATTATATATAAATTATATACTTGGACTTTATTAATATAACTTTATAACGAAATTGACATTTTGTTAATAATTATTAAAATATTTCGGTTATGTTACACTAGTGGAAAATATTGTCACTTTTGTCACAGTTGTTTGTCATGGTATCTGTTGTCTCAACACTTTTTCCGCAAACTATTATATATTAGATGGATATATTATATCTCTGGGATCTTTTTGTTACATTTTTGAGATTCTTTTTAATTTCAACCTATCATATGGTAGATGTTTAGTGTGTCTGGTATTTTCTGACAGTTCGCGAAGCCGGTCTGTCTTACTTTATCACTTGCAAAATTTCATCGACTTTTTTAATAATTAACCGATCAGAGTGAGGCACATTTTTGAAATTAAATAAAATTTCCGGAACAGAAGCTCTTATGGGTCCTTTTCTTTAAGTCACAGCATTCGCATCGTGCGCTTTATAAATTTTGCACAAGATTTTGCAGAGTTTTTTTCTTTTTTTTTTTTTATAGTAAAAAAGCATCACAAATATTGAAGATTACTTTTACCTTAGTGTCTTTATAAAACTTGTTTCAACTTTTGAAATGTTTTCAAGTTATGTTATAATAAAATTTTTTTTTGAAATTTTGTCTGCAATCGTAGGACCATAAAACTACTCTGCTATCTTAGGATATTTCTCTTTTCATTGTCTTTCCTTAAAGATTTTATGGTTGAAAAGGCCTTCTTCGATGCAGCTGTTAAGGACAGACTCGTATGTTTTACATTTTAAATCAAGCGAAATGACAGAGAAAACACATGAAATGTATATATAATTCAATAAGTGAACTTATAATTTTAAAATTTGAAAAAGTTTATGCGAAATTTGTAATTTCTTGGCAAAAATACTTTACGATGGTTTCGA
>KK351239.1:28927-36057 GCA_000671755.1 Glossina brevipalpis
AAGCTCTGGCGTATGAGTGATGCATTAGTAAATTAAAAATACCTTTTCATCCATAATATATAAATAGTCTATATAAATAGTCCATATATATATATATATACATGTATGTATATGTATATATATATATATATATATGGTTGTGCGTGTGTATGTGCTATGTTTTGAGTTGTGTGTTGTTGTTTTGAGTTCATTCTTCTTCAAAATCTCTTTCATAGTATTTAATCGGAAACGTTTGCTTTTCATAACTCGGTTATCTGAATTCGAATTTCGTGAAAAAACGAATTTATAAAAAATAGACGGAAAGTTGCAACAATCGTTCGTGTGAATTCATGATATATTTGCGTATATGATCTCGTCTTAAGCGAACTCTTTCGAATTTTGAAATTATGATGTTTCGTTAGGGTTGTTTTAATTTAAGATCGTGTATAGAGAGAGGAAATAAATTTTTAACCGATTCATGGTTTCTCTTGAACGCTCTATATCCATGAAGCAGCATTAATGGGGAAAAGTTTTTTTTAACGATCTTACCTATGACAATATAAGCTAATAATTCAATCAATCTAAACATGTTTTTTGGACGATCTCTGATGTTTCTTATAATAGAAAGTATTCATCTTGATTAAAATAATGAAAAAATCAAGAAATCGCTTTCAAAATAAATTTAACTTATTTATGGTTTTTTTTTTTTTTTTCTATGAACTTTCACAAAAGGCAAGAACACGATCTGATTTATTATGTTAGAAAATTTTTAATTAATATAAATGTAAATGTATTTGTGTACCTTTACAAGCAAAGAATTACGTTAAAGCAAAAAAAAAAAAAAAAAAAACGGAAAAAAGATGTTTATCCATTTGTTGCTTTTCGAAGCATGCAACCATGAAATTTCAACGAGAGACTCCGAAATGGTCGGTCTTATTAGGCTAACGTTTAAAATTAGCGAAATCGAACTGAGCTTTTCCCCATAATTATCGGAAAATGAAAGAAACTTATACCGTTAACTGGAAAATGCTATCGATTAATCATCACGATATGATTCGAAGTATATACGCTTTACGGTATGGATTTCACTCTATTTATGTGCGGAAGACCACTGTAGCAGCACAAAGAGCAATCGACTCGATAGTGGGAACAATCGTAGACCAAATCACGGGAAGAGCCAGCTTGTGTTGGCTCAAATTGCGGTGAGATCGAGTACTTCACTAATAGAAAGGTAGAGGTTTTAGATGGTCCTCGCTCTCAACCAAGGTTGGACGCGTTCCATAACGTGTATCCATATGGCATTTGGGGACTAATATGGGTATTGTTTTCTCACTCCGTGTGCATCGTGACGTTAAGCCTTCACGACAGGAAATCACGCTAAATCACAAGAAACATCTGCCCTATAGGGCATTGTAACAAATTCGAAGGAAAACGATGGAAAATCGTATTTGTTGCAATCAAATCATTGACCTATTTTCACAATTCTTCACCATATTGAAACTGTATGCCCACCAAGCCATGCTGAGCCGATCTAAACAAGTTGTAATTAGAAAACGCTATGTCTAATGCGTACACTGGGTTGCAGTGGAACTTTCCATTCGAACAGCAATAGTGTATTCTTGACAACGTATAATTCGATAAAATATTCACAACAATTTGACTTTCGACCTTTTTATGACAGACATCGACATAAAAACATTACCTGCGAATTTAATGAAAGAATTAAAAATATTTTGACTTTTCTTAGATATTTTGATATTAAAATTTCTGCTGCTAATGGAATATAAAAATTATGGGGAAATTGTCAAATCTTTTCCAGTTTCTGAACACAAAAGTTTTCCATATGTTTTAAGAGATTTTACAATTCGGGCGACGCAATTGGTCTAAGAGTATACGGTAAACAAACAAGCTTAAGTTTTTAATTTTGAAAAATTCTATTAAGCGCAATAGCACCGAATTTGGAAACGGAGTCAAAAAGCGAGGTTCGTAAATTTTTTCTTAAGTTATTTATTTATTAACTTAATAAAAGAATTTTTT
Organism: Glossina brevipalpis; assembly: GCA_000671755.1. Lineage (NCBI taxonomy): Eukaryota > Metazoa > Arthropoda > Insecta > Diptera > Glossinidae > Glossina > Glossina brevipalpis. The sequence continues at coordinate 30,944 of KK351239.1, forward strand.
TCTATTTTTTTTTTTCTTGTTAAGTGATTAGTGGTGTAGTCGATAGGTCTGTCTAGTAACCAGTCTACTATTACCAGTAAGACTATATAATTATATATTTAAGTTTGCGTGTATGGCTGTGTGTATGTCTGTGTGTGTGTCTGTGTGTGCGTGTGTGTGTGTGTTTATGGGTTTGTTTGTATATTTATTTGTGCGTGTGTCACCCTTGACCCTAAGTGGGCAACAATTTGTTTAAATGTCTATGTCTTTGTCTTCGATGAGTGTTAATCTTTCACTGTTTATTTTATGTTTGTCTTCTTTTTTTTATTAATCTTATGGGCCGTTTTACAAACGTTTATGTCAGTCCGACTATAAGCCACGCAGTCTATAGTTCAACACAGAAGCCAACTGCAACAACTTTAAGTTAATGACAAGTCAAATGAAAGAAGTTACGAGAAGGAAACAGTAAAGGAAAAAGAAAAGAAGTTGAAATGTGCGTTTAAATCCTACTATACACTTTAAAAGCGAAACATTCACTTTTACCTCAAGAAAATAAATAACGAAGTTTACGGAGGAAAAAAAAAAAACAAAAAACTCAATAGTGTTCCTATAAATACAACGTAGACGTACATATATTAAAAATATATATAAGTGTGTTGGACGTTTTTTTTTTTTTTCAAATTATTTATTTATTTTTATATGACAAAGTGTTGTATGTTTATAATAACAACTATGATTTGTATTTTGAAATATTGTATAGATGTGACCAGAGCCTTATCATGCAAAGTCATAAAATTTCATCCTTTAAAATGCATATTACATATGTATATGTATGTACATGACTGACTGTAGTGACCATCAGACCTCAACAATTGTCGGAACCTCGTAAGTTGGTTGTCAAGTTAACGAAAATAATAATAATAAAAAAAAAAAAAAAAAAAAAAAAAAAAAAAAAAAAAAAAAAAAATAGAAAAAAAAAGACAAATACGATGAACTAAAATGTGGTATGGTCTCGTCTATCGAACATAGTAGCAGTAGTAAACTTGAATCCTTTCTCCTTCTGATTTCTTATTATTTCCAAGGTAGACTATGGGGTGTGGTCAGTCAAACAATGTCAGTTAACTCAAGTCTATATGTAAATAACACAAATAATAATAATAATAATAATAATAATAATAGTAATAATAATGAAAATAACAAAAACAACAACAACATGAAATATATAAAACATTTACATATGTTACCTGCACTTGTGTTGTCGTTGTCGTTGTCGTTGTCGTTGTTTGCAATTGTTGTATGCAGTCTTCTCTTCCTACTAGTTGCAAAAAAAAAAAAAAAAAAAAAAAAAAAAAAAAAAAAAAAAAAAAAATTTTAAATGTTTTATGTTAACATGTGTAAAAACCCCTATTTCCTCCTGTTGTTGTCATCGTTGATTTCATTTTTGTTGCTGTTAGTGGTACTGTTGTTGCATGAACACATTGTATCCACATTTGTAATCTTTTTTGTTTCTCTTCTTTTTGCAGTCTTTTCCCGCATTTCAACAAAATAAACATTTTTCATTGTAATCACTTTTTTTTCACTTAGACGTCGTGGCCTCAGTTGTGTTATCTTTTCTTTTCGTCTCTTTTTCTCTTTCTTTAAATATAGAAATATATATATAAGTATATATATATATAAGTATATATGTGTGTGTGTGTGTGTGTGTTTGTGTATTTTCAGACACCTTCTTTCAATTCCAATCTTGATGTTTTACTTCGAATTTCCATCATGATATCTGTATCTGTGTGTGTGTGTGTGTGTTTAAGTTTTTCTTCTTTTCTCTCTTTCCTTCTCATTCCACATTTCAATTTACTTGCTGTTCAACTTGGCTTTGATATGAAAGATATAATAACAATTTCAATTGTATTGTGCTCCAAATTGCACTATAGTTGCAGGCGTCCAATTTTTATGTTGCACGAGATTTTGTACCAAAATTATATCACAGCGAACAAATCATGGCTTTCAAGAATACATTTCACAAGGAAATGCATTCACAAAGTAATAAAGACCATAGTGACGATCACACTGATCAGTAAAAAAATCTCGCAGGGATATATTTAAAGAATACAACATCGAAAAATAAACCAAAACCAGAGCATTTTTTGTTTTCACACGAAAGAGATTTATTTTATTTAAAAAAAAAAAAAAACTTTTCCCTTTTTTTTTGTTTTTGAGTTTGCTATTTAAAAGAAAGCTTACTTTAATTCATAACTAAGCCCTAAGTTATATTATCCAAGCGAGAATAGTTCGATTCGAATAGTTCTATTCTAGATCGTCTAGATCTCTAATATATTATGTGACATCAGAATATATATGTTTCTTGAATAAAACAAATATAACTGTAGTTAGTTTTATGCTAATTGTGTCCCTTACTTGCAAAACAGAAAATGTAAAAAATTTGTGTGTGATTCTTCTTGAGGCTGATTTAAATCGAAATGCAAAAAATTACAAAATTTCTGGAAGGAGATCATTTTTATATGCTAACGTTTTTACAATAAATTCTGGATTAATAAAAGGGTATCTCATATATTGTATTCATTTTCTGATTCAATTTCCTCCGTTGTTGTTAGTAATGCGCTTTTGGATTGGACTACATCGAGTTGATCTCATTAAATGGGAATCGCTTGGACGTTAATCTTTACTATCGGTATTAATTGTAAACCCTGGGTCTACACATGGTGTGTCTTTCTTTTAAGTTCGATTTGCTTGTTCCGATTTAGTAGTATTTTGCTTTGAATAAAATAAAGTAAATAAAAGTAGAAAATTTTAGATCGTAAAAGGCCTTCCCCCTTTTCAAAAATCCACTCGAAACTCTCAGGGAGTAGCATATTGCTTACACTTTACAAGTGGATAATTGATATAAATGTAAATATTGTCACCTCTCATGAAGAGACCACAGGATTTTTATGTGTCCTATGCTATCATAATCAAAAAGTTGATCAAGTTAACCTAGATTTTGTGAATTTTCTATTTTTGTAGAGAATCAAAACTCTCTTTATGTCTCTCCAGAATTATGATCTATTACGGGAAATAAAAAAACAAAAATCGAAAACAAAATAATTATAAAATTCAATTAATATTAGAAATAATACTGATATGAAACTAACGATGTTCTGTAAAATAATAAATTTAAAAAAAAAAAAAAAAAAAAAAAAAAAAAAAAAAAAGAAAAGATCCACTTACTAGGTTTTTGATATTTTTAAGATATCACGTATATTGCAAGCATAATTTTCTTGTTCATGTTTTTGCTGGACTTTTTAGGCGCGTCTGCTAGACTCCATTTAAAAGTCAATAGTCAAACCACCGATAAATTGTTATTTTGGACGTAATGCAAAGTTCTTCAGATTTTCAAAACAACTAAAAAACAATTGAATCGAAATTATATAAAATTTTTGCAAAACATTTTTGGGGATTATTTCTCCTCAAAAACAAGTTCAACTTCTGATATTCTTTATCGAACGTTATCAAGTTAAAAGATAAAGATTTGTAAATATTAATTACAGAGAAATTAAATGTCAAACGAAGCAGCAATTTTCACATTCGAAAGTTTTAAATAAAATTTGAAAATTGAATTCTCGTTTAAAGCAAAAACATACTAAAATTCTTCTTTGTTTTCGAAAATTCTTTGTGATAACCGTCCCCGAGCATTTTCAAAATCAATCTATGAAAAATAAACCCTAAAAGTTTAGGAGATCAATTTTGACTTTATACTACATCTTTTGTACATTTGATGGAGTCATCACAAAAAAGAGAAAATAGAGATTATTTCTTATATATATATATTAGGAACTAATAATTTATTAATATTTCTGAAATTTTAAACTCCAGACACGATCCAGGCATGATTAAATAAACAAATAAACCAAAATTTTTTATTTTTTTTTTTATTTATTTTTAAATATCTAGGAAATGTTTTTGAAATGTTTTATTATATTTTTGAGATAAACGGTCCGTAATACAAGTGGATTATAAGCTAACGGTAGGTTTTAATAATGCAAAGCTTTATAATCACAAATTAACTTTCATTTAAACTTTCTCAAAGTGTTAAAAGCATTCAATTAGGCTCGTTGTGTAACTATTAATAAAAATTAATCATATCTTTGTTTATCCGCATACAACAAACAATGTTTTTTTTTTTCTTCTTCTTCTTCTTCTTCTTCTTCTTTCTTTCTTTCTTTCTTTGCAAATAAACTGGAGTAAGCATTTGTTTTATATTTTAATTTGAGTGCATTTTTATTTAAACTTTAAACTCTGAACGATATGTACATCATTTGACATCTAACTCTGATTCATATACACATACATATATACATTTGCACATATATAAACATATAATGCATATTATTAAATGCATTAAATGCATGCAAAATAGTGATGGCAGGTCGTACCCTCACTAATATATGCAACACCCCCCGGACAGCTACAGTTAGATATACAATAATATAATAGAAAACACAAAATTGAAATAGAAAAATATTTGAATGGTCTCCTTTGAACACCCGATATCACCCCCTCTTATATCGCTAACTATCTATCTATCTATCTATCTATCTATCTATCTATCCATTAAAACAATATACGGTTGTGCAATTTAATAAATATACATGATTATATTCGAGCTGAGATCGAATGATGATGGTTGGTAATGGTGGTGGTAGTGGCATGCTTTGCATTTCAAAATAATCAAAGTAAACTAAAGCAGCGAACGTAAAAAAAAGCGCGTCATTGAATGATTGTGAATGAAAACTAAATTAGTGGTTAGTTGGGCTATCGTTGTTATTGTTGTTGTTGTTGTTATTGTTGCTGATGATGTTTGTTTGATGGCATTCTTGATGTTTTCCCCTTTTGTTTTATACTTTAAAGTTTTTGTACTAGTTTCGCGAAATAATAGCGCGTGAATTTTCTCTTCCAGCAAATTGTGAAAAAAAAAAACAAAACAAGAAATATTTTTTTTTTTTTGTTTTAAATTTCAAGAAAATACAAACATCGCAAACAATTGGCATAAAGCGGAAGTTTCAAGTAAAGAAAAAAACAACAAATTACTAAACAGCGTTTGAGGTAATTAAGAAAACAATTTCTACTTTAAAAAAAAAAAA
>KK351239.1:66612-81252 GCA_000671755.1 Glossina brevipalpis
AAAAAAAAAATTTTTTTTTTCTTTTTTTTGTATCTAAAACGTCAATAAAAGTTGTAATTAATAAGCAGAAAAATAATCGATAATACGCCGATTAAGTAACCTCAATACAACAGCAGTAACGACAACGATAATCGTACACATACTCATAAACAGGCGGAACAACTGAATGAATGGGTCAAATGTCACAAATATTGTAAAGATATGAAATGTTTGAAAAAAATGTATATGAAAAAATCAAGAAAACAAAAAACCAAAAAACGAATAGTAACAGTAATAATAAGTATGTACGAACGGTTATGTATTAATGCATGCCATACAATGGTCATTCAACTTGTATGCTTTGCCATATTAAAATTAAGAAAAAAGAAAAAAAAAAAAAAACTCAAATGTTTATTTAATAGACAAATGAATGGATTTGGAAAAACTTATCAAATATGGCCATAAGCCACTTTAAGTTTTCTACTAATACGTAAAAAATATTACAAAAAAAATATTGAAAAAAATTGAAAAAAATTTACCCTGCTAGGGTCGGTGCGTTGCGAAAAGCTTTTCAAAGAATGAAAGACTTATGAGAGAGTATTGTATAAAATAAATACAATGCACATAAAAAATCAAACAAATCAAACCAACGCCTTCAAAAAACCAAGAGGCTGACCATTAACAAACGCCTGCCTTTCAATTTACATTTGATTTGAAAAAAAAAAAAATAATAGTAAACAAAAAAAAACTTTGAAAATTTCCTTTTATAAAACTGATCACTTAAGTGATTTACAAGTGTGGTGAGAATGCATGTTAAGGCAAAAAAAATCACACACACACACACTCTCGCATATGCCAATCAATATTCATATGGAATGAAATGAAAGTTTCAACTTTAACTTAAATTTTTATTGTTGTTATTGCTGTTGTTGTTTTTTTAGTGTTACACAGTTCTCACACTAGCCATTAGAGTTATCTCAGTTATGTTTCGCTGTTAAAACGTCAGTTTATTGCTTTAAATAATACTCAAAACGCAATTGATTGCGTGAACGTATGTATCTAGCGATTAGGATACATGATCATGTCAAACACTGTTGACTGACGTATAATTCAAAAATATCTAAACATATTTTAAACTTCATGCTCGAAATTTACTATTCATACCAAAGACTATGGAAGAATTGTTGGTTCCCTTTTCGAAAACACATTTTTACTTAAGTATTAAAAATTTTCCATCATTGACTGCTCTGGCCTATTATTGACGGTATTGAAGTTAACTATTTAAGGTAACATTGCATTAATCGCAAAAGAATCAAATAATGATTGTCTTCTTCGACTTCTTTTGTTTCAATATATCCGAACAGTTTTAAACTGAATATTTGTCTAGTGTAAGCTGTATCTTGTCTCGAATGATTCAAAATTCAAAGTAGACGAGAAGAATCTCTTCATTATTTTATCTGGTGCTAACAGAAATTGTCTTAGAAAACAAAAAAAAAAAAAACTTTCATAAAAAAACCTTTTTTTCTAGATTATCATCAGGAATGAAAATGATGATATTCGACAGAAGTCACCTAATTCGTCAGAAGGAAAATTTTTACTCTCGAGCCGATAAAAAGAAAGATCTACAAGCATTTTGCTGCTTTCATATATAAACTTGAAGACAAAATCGATTAAATTTCAAAAGTAAAAACGATTCGAAATAATTTTTGTTGCAGAGACAATTAGACGTTTCACGACCAATATGTCTACTAAAGTTATATCTGATAGTAGGCATTCGTTTGATCATTACTTGTAGTCGTAAAGATTAAATATTGTTGTTGTTATTGGTGGTTAAACACGTGGATTGGTCCATATTGAGTTTATATCCGATCGAAAGTCCTACTTTCCTTAAGAAAAACAGTTCGAAAACAATCTTGCGATCATGGCATTCTCCTCGTACCGTATTCATATCTATTATGAATATTCCAAGTATTTTTTCTGTCGAAAATAAATAAACTTCATATACATAACTGATCTCAATGAATACGTTTTTTTTTTTTTGTTTTTAATAGATCGGCACAAATTTCAACTTTCATTTAATGTACAGCGTCCTAAATATGTGTTAGATATGCAAGAGCTTCTTAAACTTAAGAAATTCTTTATGAAATTATCTAAGGATCGCAGCGACAGTGTGAAGAGTTTTGCTAGGGATGCATATAGGCCTACCTACCTGTTCAGACCTATCGTAAACATCGTTAGTTTCTATAAATGTAATCAGTCAATTTAATTTGCTATTATAGGCAGATATGCAGATAACTATTGAAAAAAGGTTTCCCTGCCAATAGGATGAATATCATAATCAATCAAAAAGTTGGGAAACAAGCCAAACTGATCAGTATACATTGAGTACTGTATTAATAAGTGTTGTCTATATTCTATATAGCGTTCGAGAAAAGCTCTCATCGATTACTACTGAATAGTCATGTCTCCGAAATATCAATCAGGATATATATATATATGTACTTTAGTTTATTTCCTTTTAAATATATTAAGGATTTCATTACAATCGATTACATGATGATTTTAGGAACAAATCTTAATAAACGCTGCTATTGCTTTAGTTCGCAACTCTTACGTCGCACTCTAATAAGCATAAATACAGTTATGTTTGATTTGATTTCCTTTGTTGTTGCATTAACTCTTTATGAACTTCAACGACTTTATGATACACTCTTCTTAACATAATACATTTTACTATTGTGTAGTAATAAACTCTTATATAAAGTTTTATTATTAAATTTTATTAAAGAAAATGCCGACAAAACCCGTAAGCATTTTCCAGCTAGACTAGTGTTTATATTATATATATATATATATAATATCTATTATTGTAAAAAAGAAAATCGACTTTCACGTAATACATTTTTATTTTAAATGTTTTCCTATATATGAGGAAAAATTTTAAAAATCTTTTGAAGAAAAATGGCGGCGGCGGTATTGTCTTTTATTTTTTCTTTATTTTTTTTTTTTTTTTTTTTTTTTTTTTTTTTTTTTTTTTTTTTTGTTAATAATTAGTTTTACTTACTGTTAAAAATGTTTTCCATTTTCAATAATGAGAAGATTTTGTTTGCTTACCTAAAAAGAAAAAGAAAAAGTTGATTGTAATGAGTTTATAAACAACAAAATACTTACAAATAAAAATAAATAAAAAAATGTTAACAGAAAATTAATATCAATTCGCTACATTTTCCAAGGACATACAAAAAATCAAAAAAAAAAAAAAAAACAGGGAAGATGCGAATCTTGAGTAGAATCTTTCTGTTTTGATCTATTTAAGATTGTAAAAGCTTATAAGAACTATGGAAGGAACATTTTGGCATAATGAATAGTATTTCCATTGATATTTCTCAAGTTAAACTTAAAATAGGTCTGAAAATTTTGCTGTAATATCTAAAAAACTCAAACTTGTAAATGTTTGCATTACTTTTGTCAGTAAATTGTGATGTAAAATAACTATAAATTGAACATGTTGCAGATCTATCGACAAGCACAGGGACAGAAAGGGCTGATCAATGAAAATTCAATGGTTCAATCTAATCTATTTTCAATAGCTTTCGCCCTAGGGCCTAAAGACGTTAGAGGAATGATTTTCGTCAAGCATCTGAATGCTTTAGGTCGATTTTTTTCGAGAAAAAAAAATCAGCTCATTTTTTAAACATCAAAAGTTCTCGAAAAAAAGGGTCCGACACTCTATAATCTATTTCAGAAATTCTTGCCTTGTTCTTCTAAATGCAAAATAGTAACCAATAGTATCATATTAAGGGAGAATGGTTTTCCGAAAACTGTTGTTCTGCTATTTCCTTCTTAAATAATAAAAAAAAAAAAGGAAAAATATTTCTATAATTAACAGATGTCCTTTCATATACAAAAAAGAAGTTCATCATCGCACAATGATCATTTTGTTTAGAACATCTAGAAGGAATCAGCATCATTGCTTTAAGTATATCCATTTGTTCGTCTATGTAATGTCTGTAGTAAACCTTCCCCTGGCCGCAAAAATGAAGATATAGGCTACAATTTTACAAGAATATTGGAAATTCTTGCACGTAAGTTGATATTGAAAATAGGCGAAATTGGTCACAGACCACACCTACAGTATGAAATAGGCTGAAAACATCTCTGTTTACTAGATGTTTTGTTCATTACTCATAGACTAGATAATGATAATTTCCATGGTATTCCATAAAAAAAAGAAAAAATCTGCCACGCCCAGCTATCAAAATGTTTTTCTTCTTTTTTTTATCTACTTTTAAGTTGGCGAATAATGGATGTAAGGGATTCCGCAAGCCGTTTTATATAAAAATTTCCTATTTCCTATTTCCTATATCCTAAGCACAAGATCCTTTAAGTAACAAAATAAATGCATGTTCAAGATAAACTCTTAAATCTTGCTTCGATCTTACTTTGTGTTATAAAAATAAAAAATATGTGATGAATGAAAGTGATATAATAAATTGATTGAAGTTAAAAAGTTAAAAATTTATAACAATATCCAGAACAATAAGTCGATTAAAAAAATATTAAAAAAAAAAATAAATAAATAAATAAATAAGTAAATAAAGATCTAAACTAATTAAATAAATGGTGAAAGTCGCTTTATATTAGATTTCAGAAAGAAAAAAAGAAATCCTTTATGAAACTGAATAATCTTAAATAATAAAAAAAAAAAAAACATATTTCTAATGATGATAACACGGAAGTTTGCGGTCAGGTTTTTTCTTTTACTCTACTTCTGTCCCTTTCTCTTTCTTTTTGTAAAGGCAAAAATTAAAACCACAATTAAAAACCGCGCAACAAAAATACTTGTATATATACATCACTTCAAAATGTGTTAAACAATGCTTTATGTTTTAATTAAGCATTTCTTTTTTTTTTTTTTTTTATTATTATTATTATTATTATTACATTTTCATACCTATCAGACATACCTGAGGAGTATATTAATTTAGATATCTCGTTTGCGTTAGGTCAACTACATATATATATATATAAGTACTTCTGCCTGATGAAATTATATAAACTTGCGCTTGGAGGAAGCATAAACTTTAAGGAATTCTTTTCAAAAGAGAGAAGTTGAAGAAAAATTCACAATTTCTGATATAAATATAATCGACAGGCAAATGCATTTCATTTTCTCATTTTTCTGATATTAATGCATATGAGTTAGCCGAAGAAGTAGCTTATCTTTTTGAGTTTATACAGAAATTGTACTCTTTCTTGTAATCGTTACAAGAGAATTGACATAAGCTGCTTAGATAGGCTACAATTGCATCACATAAGTAATAATATCTGGCTAAGGTAGTAGTACACCGGCTAAGGTAGCACACATGTACATACATTCCAATTGTTTGCCTTTAATATTTCCTTGAGTTGGTTCACATAACAATCGATTACTTTCAATGTAATTATATCTCAGAAAATCTATGCATATATGTATATACTATATATACACGGTCCACTGAGATCGCATATATTGTGATATAACATCTACAGATACTGTACTGACATACAAATTCCTGCAATATTGTCCAACAGTATTATTTATTTTGTAAATCAATTGAAAGTTCTTAACCTCTTATAAGTATATATATATATATATATATATATATATATATAATAAACCATTTTTATTAAAGGATAAGTATAAAATGATTCGGCTTAAGCAAAATATATTAACCCTCTCGCGTTGATTTAAAATTTTCATGCATTCATCCATTCGTTTATTAAACGTCATTAAATATATTAAAGTCAATGCTCCTTTCATAATATGTATGTTTGCTATGTTGTAATGAATGCATTCATTTATAATCAAGCATAAAATTAAAGAAATAAAATTATAGCACAACAAACACAAAATGAAACATGAAACACGAAATGCAATGCAAATATGTAACAATTGCAAAAGCGCAAAAAAAAAAAAACAAAAAAAAAAAAGTAAAAAAAAAAATTATTACTTTCAGGCAGCACACAGTCAACTCTTAAGCACAAAAAATTTTTTTTATTTGAACTGCATTTATGGACTGACCAACCCAACAGCGCGGTTCAGTTAAGTTATAAAACTAAAAACTAGTGCAGTGCATTAAACTGAAAAGCATACATAAAATGGCGTCTAATTTGTCTCTTCAATTAATCTAAAAGCTCTATGGAGTTTTATTACGCTTTACGTATTCCGCGTCAGTTTATATTAATACAAACATAATACATAAAAAAAAAAAAAAAAAAAATTGAAAAAAAATCTAACAAGAATCGCATGTTGTGCTTGTATCAACAAAGTAAATGATGGCTCCACTAGGATACTTTTAAGGTACGGTTTTACTTTCCCCTTCTAGTCTTTTTAATAAATTTATACCACAACGATAAAGACCAAAGTACACATACCATCTAATAAAAATTTATTATTTGTTACTTGTGAATTGGATTAATAACAGTACACATTATTTTACTTAAAACTGTCCGGAATTACAAAAGACAATTAAACGATTATTGATTAAAATTTTATTTTACCGTCTATAATATAGATCCTTTCCTTTACAATACAATTTTATTCATTACATTCGACTCGATTCTATATACGATCTCGGTAATAGTCTAAACAAAATATGGACTGAGTTTCACTCTCTGAAATTTGACAGCTGTCATCTATGATTGTTCCGATTATTAAAAATGAAGCGATAGACAAAAGAAGAACGCGTTCTAATTGTGAAAACCCGTTAGGAATATAAACGCCGCCTTAAAAAAAAAAAAAAAAAAAAAAAAAAAAAAAAATTACCTTAACCGATGAAGCGCATTTCCATCTAAATAGCTTCGTAAATAAACAAAACTGTTGTATTTGGGACTTGGATAAAGCTCCACTGTGATCCATGAGAAACAATGAATGCATCCACAACGAACACAACTCCCTACTGCGGATTTTGGTTAGAGAGCATGATTAGGCCTTAGGCGTTCATTACAGGAACACGATAACCTCAACAGGACGACGTGAATCTGAATAACATGTGGCTTCAACAGGACGACGCCACCTACCGCATCGGGCATGAAATAATCGATTTATTGCATCAACGATTTCTAGATAAAATCATCTCACGAAATTCTAATGTCAACTGGCCAACACAAGATGATGCGATTTAACGCGATTTAAAATGCGACTTCTTTGTTTGAAGTTTTCTGAAATCTCGTGTTTGCGAATAAACCGGAAAGAATTCCTGAGCTCAAGGCTGAGCTCCAAGACATCATTGGGGAGATACAACCATATCTTTATCAAATAGTCATCGAAAATTTTCCTGAAAAGAATAATGGTCTACTATCAAAGCCACGGAGACCATTTGCCGGGTATTTTATTCTATTATATGTAATCGGAACTCTTGTCTACTTTACAATCCATTAAAAAATCTTCAAAACTCACTCAACAAATACGAGTTTTTATTTCTAAATGAAATGGTGCACACTTATTGAGACACAAAAACAAAACAGTACATCGTATAGAGGATCTTACAGCAATATGAGGCGTCTTCTTCAGACCCACCTCCTTCTGATTACTACTGATCCATCGACCATCGATGCAATCATATTTACCAGAGTAGAGCTGTTCGCAAAAATTAAAAATATGCGAAAATGGGTCGATGACTATTTCGCCTCGAAATTGGGAAGCTTCTACCGCGCTTCTACCCTCTGCAAGCTATCCCATAAATGGCAAAAGTAATTTTTTTTAATAAATTTTGAACTTTATAACAAAATATCGAGAATTTATTTGTAGACCTAATAAATTCGTTATTTTACGGTTTGTGTGGTAAATGGTGTAGCGTTCAGGGGAATTCCAGAAAACAATATTGACAGACGGATAGCCAGCTCTGAATTTTTTGTATTACTAGTGCCGTAGATGCTTTTTCTTTCTTTATCAATAATAATATGAGTGCTTATCCAATGAATCTTCTAATCAAGACACTCCTTTACTTAATTGCTTTTTGTTGTTTTTTATATGATCCAATATATAAATTTAAGTTGGATCCTAAGATATATTTTTTTATCATTTTTCATTGAAAGGAATAATTGCAAATATTTCAAAATAATTTTATTTTTCCTACAATAGTAAAGAAAATAATAAAACCAGCGAAATATTAAAATAAAAAAAAAATAAAAAATAAGTTAAACCGTCAATTAATTTAATTATATTTAATTACTTTATTAGCATTAACTCTTAACTGATATTGGGAGTATCTTATTGCATTTACGTTAAATGTCAGTAAGAAAAACAAAAACGAAACAAAAAAATTATTTTAAATTTAATATAGAAATTAAATGACTACAAGAGTAAACAATAGCCAACAACAATAGCTGCAATTTAAGGAAAAAAAAAAGCTTAAAAAATTGTGGCAAAGAGCAACCAACAAAGAAAAGTTAATGGATACACAATACATGTGAATAATTTAGTTAAATATATGTTAAGACATGAAAGACATATATGAAAAAGGAGGAAAGAGAGTAAAATAAAAAACATTACAGTTTAATAAAACACACACACTTTTTTTAATGTCACATACAGAAAAAAAAAATGGAAAAAAAAAATTAAATAAATAAAAAAACAAATAAATGGAAAATAAAGCAATAATAACACACAAAAGCTTTAAACTTTTAATATGCGCTTCATTAAATTAAAAAAAAATTGAAAAAACACATACACACACGCGTGCATAAACTGAAGAAAATTATATTCAATTTAAGACGAATCATAAGCACTTGCCGCCATGAACGATAGGAAAATTTTTGTTAAAAACATAATCGGAATCGTTTTTGCATAAAGGTTATATAGGTTATATATATATATATATAGAGGGAGAGAAAGGTAGAGAGAGGGAGAGGGAGAGAGAGGAAGAGGGAGGAAGAGGGTGGTGGGAGAGAGGGGGGGAAGAGGGAGAGGGAGAGAGAGGGAGAGGGAGGAAGAGGGTGGTGGGAGAGAGGGGGGGAAGAGAGAGGGAGAGAGAGAGAGAGAGAGAGAGAGAGAGAGAGAGATTTGATGAACATTTTTAGTAAATTATTTATTGGTATCTTTTCTGTACGTTATAGATTTTTTATAGGTGTCCTGTGTTTTTTTTTTTTTAAGTGAAATGGGCTTATTTTTGATTTTCGAAGGTTTTGTTAATTATTTGTATCAAAATTTTAGATGACGTTATTAATAGTAATTGAACCTATTGAGGGGAACTCGGCATTGCCGATCAAACTCTTGGGCAGGCAAACTAATAATGTATATGGGAAGTATCACATCTCTATACCAATCTTACAATGATTAATATTTCAAGGAAGGACAAGCGTCGATCTTCGTATATTTTGTGCACATTTTATTAAGTCTTTGATTATTCATTCTCTGTATTTATTGTTATTCATTCATGCGTTATATTATTTGAAACTTATTTATATCCGATCTCAAAATTTTTAACTGAGAAGAACTCTTTGGGACTTAAACTACTAAGGTATATAGAAGTTTGTATTTAAGTAGTACTAAATGCTATGATATTATTGTAATAAGTAATATAAATATTAAAAAATATTTTGAAAATATCTTTTTCTTACTATTTTAGGCTGAAAAAATGAACAAAGACAGGAAGATAGTAGTGGATTAATCAAATTCGAATCTTATATTGATCGAACGATCAAATGATGAACATTTTTTTTTTTTTTTTTTTTTTTTTTTTTTTTTTAAAGCCCTTTTTTCCGTATTATTATCTTAATAAAATTGATATAAATCAAAACTTTAAGTTTCCGAAGTTTTGTTTAGATAAAAATATATTTATTCAAATATTTTTGTTTTTAAAAACTTGCCTCTTGATAGATCGAAAAGATCGCAATTGTTTCCTCTCAAATAGAAATCAAAACGTTTACGTACTTCCTTTCGACTGGCCCGTATTTTGAATTTCGTATTAGGTCTTCCTGATGCTATCATTTATTGTATCAAATCAAATTCTTTGAATTTATTATTCTATTATTATATATATTATTTTTGTATTAGATATTTCTTGAAAAATCGGTTTCTATAATGTGTGCGGTCTAAAGTTTCGATTACAATACAATAATCTTGAGAACGGCTCCAGTAGGTTGATGAAGCATTTTTATTTAGCATTTTTTCATTATTTACTATGGAAAAGGAAAAAATGAAGAAGAATAAGAAAAGGAAGAAAAAGAAGAGGAAGCAAAACCAATGACGAAACCTGTATACCATAATACTTCTATGGTGATTATGATAATAAAAATAATGGTAATAATAATACCATCACTGCTTTTACGATCATGATTTCGGTTTAAACTAATTGTACAAATGTGATCACACAGCTGAGTTGATTTGTTTAAAAAAAAAGTCTATAAAAAATTCATTATTGTGTTGCGAAATACAACTTTCTTTTTTTTTTTTTTTTTTTTTTTTTTTTTTTTTTTTTTTTTTTTTTTTTTTTTTGCTCTATCGTCTGTTTGATTTTGTATTGTTTTAATTTTTAGTCATTTTTTTTTCCTTTGTTTAATATAATAAATCAATTTATTATTTGTATATATCTGCTATTAAGCTAAATGTATGCATATATGCACATATTTTAATGTAAAAACAATTACAAATTGTTATGCTTGACTTGAACTCAAAAAAAAAATCGACAAACATTTGTTGTAAAAAAAAAAAAAAGAAAAAAAAAATTAAATCGAAAACAAAAACAAAAAATACTCAAAGACTAACCAAAACTACAGATGTTTAGTCAAGGTTTTGGTTTCTCTCTTACTTTTTTTTTTACATAATTTTATTATTTTCAATGCATTAATTTGTTATTAATTGTGCGGAATTATACATTTATTGCAGGCAATGACTTTGGAAGCATTTTGTTATGCACCTTTAATTTACAATATGTACGGAATAGTGATATGAATAATGGCACAAGTCAAAAATTTATAAAAAATTCATTTATCAATTACTTCGGTTCGCTTCATCTAAAGGAATTTCTATAATTTTGGAAAAAAATTAACCGCATTACTTCCTCTCCCCCCTCTCATCCCAACCGCACGATTTAACAGATGTCAAGACAAACTCATATCAAAGTCCGTAAAAATCTTGAAAAGAATGGCATGAAATTAAAGCTTGAATTACTTTCACAATTATAATCACTTAATTCAAATTCATAGCAACTTCAGTTAATCATGAAAGAGAAGAAATGAATATAAAAATCCAACATAGATCTTTTGCAGCCAAATTTGCAGCGAAAATCAATTTTTTATGTTAAATTTCATCGATCAATAAGTCTAGGGAGTAACACGTGGATGTCGTCTATAAGGAAACAAAAAATATATATTTTTTAGAAAAATCCAATCGTCAAATCTCCTCCACATCTCCAATAATTGGAGTGGTTTTAGTGACATTACTTTTCTTACTTTTAAAACCATTGGAAAAATCCGAATTCTGTGCATTGATCACCTTTAATCACTTTTTGATGGAAAGGAATACTACTACTGAAAGTCAGGGCTGATTTGAAAGATGTCATCGTACCTCGTTTCCCTCTAACAAAAACAACAACTTGTCGGTACTGTGCTAATTTCAAACGCTGTCGTGTAGACACCAATACTGTATAAAGGCAGTGGACGTTCAAACGTGTGGTTATACTAGTAAAGATGAAAAAAATCCTAATTATTAAAGGGTGTCTCCATAAGTTGGCACCATTTCATTGCAAAATAAAATCCCGTATTTTTTGAGTGAGTTAAGATATTTGTATTAGATTGTAAAGCAGACATGTTCCGATTAAATATAGAATAAAATACTCGGCAAATGGCCCTGGCGTCTCTAATGATCGTCCATTACTCTTTTCATGCAATTTTCAATGATTTTTTTCACAAAGATATGCCTCTATGTGACTCACCATTCACGCGTTGGATCTCGGACTTGAGCTAAGGAATTGTTTCTAAAGTCTTCACATAAAGCTGAGATTTTAAAAAACTCCAAATAAAGAAATCACATGATCTTATTGGCCAGCTGACATCAAAATTTCGTAAAATGATTTGGAAATCTGGAAATCGATAGTACATTAAACCGATCGTTTCATGCGTAGTACGGCAGATGGCGACGACTTGCCGTCCAGTTGCGGCCACAAGAAATCCGCTTTCATGCTCCTGGAACGAATCCCGTTTACAATCACTGCAATTTCAGAATTATTTTCCAAAAAGTAAGGACCAACTGACCAAAATCCCCCCCGCCTTATTGACCATTATGTTAAATTAATTTGCTTGCTTTCAGCCCTAGAAGATTGTATATGAGTTTTACTAGCGATTTTATATTTGGATGATAAATTGATCCGAGTAAGAATGCTTCCAATCGTTCCCTTATGATTCTTTGATATCATAAGTTTGAAAAAATATGTATAATTCTCTTGTTCCATGGATTTCAAATTCAATTTCAATGCTGTGCTAAATTGATTATCAAGTTCTTTGTTTACAAATTGTTTTACAAGTGTTGAAAAACATAAAATATTAACATGAATTGCTAACCTAGTGATGACCCAATAAGATCTATATACAATAAAAAAAAAAAAATAAGTAAAAAAATATATCTTATTTTGTACGGCAGCTAAAAAGAAAAAAAACTAGTAACAAACCACTAGTGTTACTTATTACATCATTTATTGGAAATAAAATGTTAATGTTCATAAGCTACTGGCGTTGAGGTGTGTCTGCCTTATTTAATATTTTCTGGGCTGCGGTAAAGTTCACCTGATCATAATAAGTGCTGACTTTTCTAGTTTTTGTTTCTATTCTTTTTTTTTTTTTTTTTTTTTTTGTCGCCAAGAATTTTATAAATTTCATAATTTTAAACAAATTGTGAATAATTTTTGTGCTAAACAACGGAAATTACTTAAAAAGAAAAACGTGCAAAAAGCACAAAAAAACTAACTGTAAAGCATAAATTTTCTGAAGGTGTGACTTAATGAAAAAAAAAAAAAAAAAAACAAAAAAAAATAAAAATAAAAACAAGAAAAGCTTTTTATTAAATTAAATACAATTTAGAGAAGAACCAGCCATAGAAGAAGGTTCGCCGCATGCTAGAACAGACAGTGAAACAAACCTCTTACCACACAAAGATACACATTTAAAGGAGTTGTTCGAATCAATGTATGTATCATTTCGTATATACATTTGTCAATAACAGTAATGGGACTGGTAATAATGATGACACTACTAATGTTGGTAATAATACCTGATTAAAAAGCTGACGCACATTCCAAAATAATAAAATTTATTTTCAATTCTCTCCTCTAAACCAACAACAAAATAAAAACTAATACAAGAATACGAGACAATGACCCACGCAAAAGAATATTTCAAATTATTTTTGTTCGTTTTTTAGCTTTTGGCCACTTACGATCCCTAGTATTTACTTAGCAGCAGCAGCACTAGATTTCTTACTATTCCAAGTTCGTAACGCTCTAACGATTTTTTATGCGTTGACCACAGACGGTATGCAATCATAAAACAAGACAAGTCAAGTAATAATAATAAAATTTATACAAAAAGATATCATCACGGACAACTTTTTATGTCGAGGTAGTTTTTGGTTTAAAGTTGACTCAAATTGTTTTTCATAGAATTTTAAAAAATTTTATGAAGTTTTCACAATCGTTTTCTTTTTATTGTTTGTTTGTCTTTAAATGAAGTCGTATGTAACAATTAAAAGAAAAATTCATATATATTTAGAAGTTGGCAAAACGAACGAAAACAAGTACGAAAATTACATTCGCTATTCGCAATTGTCGAGTCTTTTATACGCAACACGTTTAGCTTACAAAAAGATTTTTAAAAAATCTAAATTTTAATAGGTGGGCGTAGTAAATTATTTTATTGCTATGGAATACTTTAGAAATTTTTATTGTGTAGTCTATGAGTAATGAGCGAAACACCCAGAAAACCGATATATTTTCGTAATTATATATTGCAGTCGTGACCTCCAACCGATTTGGTCCAGTTTTAATGCCAACCTGCATGCAAAAACTTTCAATGTTTCTGGCACATTCGAAGCCGATATCTTTATTTTTTTGGCCAGGAGAATTTTTACCACAGACGTTACATAGACAAATAGTTGGACAGACGGACAGACGGACAGGTGGACAGACGGACTGGTGGACAGACGGACTGGTGGACAGACGGACATGCTTACATTGATCCTAAATTTGATGCTTATCAAGAACATATGTACTTTGTGGAGTTTTTTAAGCCTACTTTTGGGTGTTCCAAACAAAATGACAAACACCGGTCGTTCGGTAGTGGGTATCAAGAAAATTAATTTAAAAAAAGCGAAAATCTTCCAATACTTTTTCCTTAAATTATTATTAACATGACTTTCGGTTGATGTCTTTTGCAAGTCAAGGAAGGTGTAATTTTTGTTTTTATTTATGTATTTATTTATATATTTATTTATATATTTATTTATATATTTATTTATGCATTTACTTATGCATTTATTTACGCATTTATTCATGCATTCATTTACACATTTATTTATATATTTATTTATATATTTATTTACATATTTATTTATGCATTTACTTATGCATTTATTTACGCATTTATTCATGCATTCATTTACACATTTATTTATATATTTATTTATGC
>KK351239.1:113502-125413 GCA_000671755.1 Glossina brevipalpis
AAATTCCATTTACTATACAGTTATAATGAAAAGTGCTTAAGGATAATCTCTGATATATTGTTTACGACGTAATAAGCCACAATTCACGTAATAATGAGCTCAAATTGATATTTTTTTTATAAACACCGTTTGTGAAGTGATGATGTAATTTTTTTTTTACTTTTTTTTTTTATATAAATTTTGAAATGTTTTTCCCAGAGATCATTTCAATAAGATTTCACATTAGTATTTTAGCAGTTCAATTAAATTGTTAATTAAAACAAAGTAAAATTTATGTAATTTTTAATAATTTAATAATTTTCAATAGAGGAATATAGGACATTATTATTAAATATATATATATAAATTAATTACAAAATTATTCAGCAGAAATATTCTAACTCTGTTGAGTTATTAATTAATAAATTAATTTTCTAAATTTTGCTTCAACATGACTATATGGAGATTTATTATGATCGCAACATAAGTAATTAAAGTCAAATAAAAAGTAGTGTAGTAATCGGGCAAGACAGTTCATTGAATACCTTACTTACAAACGCACACACACACATCACTTCCTTTATATAATACTTAATATTGTCAAAAAAAAAATATCATCAAAATTATATCTCAATAACTTGTGAATGCTTATTTTTCATGAAAACCCCATATATACTATAGGGTCTAAAATTATTCCTAGGGACCAATTTTCATGGTAAAAGATTAATATTCGGATTTTTTATACCCACCATCTTCATCTTAAGAAAAAAGCTGAAAAAAAACTAAATTTCGATACTTGATAATATTAAGTAGGCGTGGTAGATTTATTTCATTTTTATTTACCAACTTTGATCCCGATATCTTAATATTTGGGATAAGAAAAATGGTGGCCGCAGACATTACATAGATGAGCTGACCGACAGTTGGACAGACGGACCGATATATCTAAGTGGATTCTGAATTTGATTCTGATCACGAACATATACATTTTATGGGATCTCTGAAGCCTCTTTCCAAACATTACAGACATTTTCGCAAAAAAAAACAAAAATTAATTAATTAATTCTCTATATTATATCGAGTGGTCATGGACCATCCTTTCTATTGTTGTGCCGATACTACATGACAGCTAGAACAATAAATGTGGACATTTTTATAGATCTGTCTGCTACGATTCATAAGAAATAAGCAAAAAAAAACCCAACTTTGTTTTTTCTTAAAAGCAGAAATTCTCTCAGTCTACATTGTACCTGTAGGTGCGTCCTTTGACCGGTTTAACCTATTTTCAATACTAAACTAATTGCAAAAATTTTCAATGCAAAAGTTTCTGCGAAATTTGGAACCGATATCTTCATTTTTGCGGTGAGAAATATGTTTGTCACAAACATTACACCGACGGACAAGCTGACAGATTGACATATGTAAATCGATTCTAAATTCGGTGCTGATCAAAGATATATATATACTTCATGGGGTCTCACAAGCTTCATTCTGGACGTTGCAAACAAAATGACAAAAGATGTCATTTTCCACCAGGAGAATGCTAAACTCCACACTTCTTTAGCCACTCGGCGAAAATTAATGGATCTTGTTTGGGAATTTATGGTACACCCACCGTACAATCTTGATCGTGAGCCATCGGATTACCACTTATTTCGATCACTGACCAACTCCCTTTATGGTCAAACTTTCAACGATGAGGACGCGGTAAAATCTCACTTAACTTAGTTTTCGGCCAAAAAAGGATCAGACTTTCTACGAGCATGAAATTTTCAAGTTGTCAGAGAGATGGTGAAAGGTCATCGAACAAAATGGAGAATACAGAAATCGGCAATTACTTAGTTGCCAACCCTATATATACATATATATATCGGGAATCATATATGCATACATTTCTTCATCTTTTGTATGAAAATTTTCCTTAAAATTTCATTTTTATTGACCCCTGAAAAGCAACAACGTCAACAATAATAAAAACAAGAGCCGAATGATTTATGTTTTTTCGGTTAAAGCACAAAAAAATTTTCACCAAAAAGTTTTCTTTTTAACAAACTGCTAATATATGCTAAATTAATG
The DNA here is from genome assembly GCA_000671755.1 of Glossina brevipalpis. Lineage (NCBI taxonomy): Eukaryota > Metazoa > Arthropoda > Insecta > Diptera > Glossinidae > Glossina > Glossina brevipalpis. The sequence goes on from KK351239.1 coordinate 115,558, forward strand.
GCTTTAAAATTTAACATGAATAAGAATAAAACGCCTTTTTTTAAAGCTTACAAAAAGCAATCAACGGCAACAACAACAACAACAACAACAATAAAAACAACAGCAACACTACAACAGCAATAACAAACAAAAGGCAGCATAATCATTGTCAGGTTTAAGATCACATCTACAAATTCACAGAAAATGAAAAAAGAAGTAGAAGAAGAAGAAGAAGAAGCAATAAGAGTAAAGGAATAGGAGAATATATATATATATATATATGTACATATACATATATATACATATGTATATATAGAGAAGGAGAAACAACAGTAGGAGAAATAAGGTAAATACTCTTCATGTGGAATATTAAACTTTCTTTTGCATTATTTAAGTGCTACGCTGATGCCGATATTATTATTATTATTGTTGTTGTTGTTGTTGCTGCTGCGCTGCTATGCTGATGTTGTTAAAATTGTGCTAAAGACATGCATAAACTTGAGGCATGATTTTGATATGAGATGAATGAGCAAAAAAAAAAAAAAAAAAAAAAAAAAAAATTAAAAATAAATAAATAAAACATGATCACACACTCACATTAACACTACACAACCTCGCGCACCCACGCATACACTCTTTAATGCTTCTTTACACACATCATACTACGTGTACGAGCAAAAATCTTTAAACATCTGCGTTATATGCTTATGTTTTGTTTATAAAAAGTTTAACATCTCTTCATATAGTGGTAATGTTTGGCTGTTGCGATGTTTGCGATGGTGATGCTGGTGGTGGTGGTGGTGTTAGTGATGCTTGCTGATCATGGTGGTAAATAAAGAATAATTATCAAAAAGAGTTTCGAAACATTACTGTTATACAGTCTATCCGCGTATGTTTGCGTAGATTTGTGTAAGCGTACGCGATGTATATTGCGGTATAGATAGAAGAGAGAGAGGCAAAAAAAAGAAAAAAAATTAAAAGTTAAAAAATACAACTGTCCTCCTCCACAAAGAATTACCACACACAACTTAAACCGACAATCCAAGAATAAAAATACGTAAACAAAAAACACAAACACACACATATATATATATATATATATATACATATATCTGTACTTGATCTGAAGCTCTGTAACTTTAAAGCTATAGGAATTAACCAGATGATGTTAAGTTAAGGAAAAAATGATGTTTAATTTTCTAAGCAACAACAAGAATAAAAACATTAACAACAATAATAACAACAATATTATTTATAAAAAAAAAAAAAAAAGGTGTTGTTTCATGGCACATATGGATGCTTGTCGAAAAGATAGAATTTTACCGTTATTTCTAAAACACTAAAATATAATTTAGNAAAACTAAATAAATAAATAAATAAATTCCTTTCCTTTAAGTTAGAAATTGCCCTGTGATCGTAACACAAATATTAATTATAATACAAACCTTTGATGAAAACGAAACGTGTACATGAGAAACTTATGTTAAGGTACAAAAGAAAGCAAAAAAAAAAGAAATTGTTTTTACGATTCATTCAAAATGATCGACAAGTTAAGTGAAGTTTTCTTTTTTTAATTTTCGATTTCTTTAACATGACTAGTAAGCCGCAAGGAAACTATTGTGTTGTGTAATACACAATGAAATATAACTAATAATGATAACTAAACACCAACACCTTTTAATAAGTTGTTAACACACAAACGTATCGACATGTACATACAATTAGGTATGCTATGGTATGTTCACACGAATAATTGCGTTTTATTTCGTTTTATTATTAAAACATAAAAGGAAATGTTTTTTTCTATCTCTATCTATCTATCTCTCTCTCTCTCTCTCTCTCTCTCTCTCTCTTTCTCTTTCTCTTTCTCTCTCTCCCTCTTTCTCTCTCTCGCTCTCTCTCTCTCACTCTTCCAACTCCAACTTGAAGCATAACACACGCTTACACGTTATGTTGTTTTCATCTATGATGGCATTGAAGGTGGCGATGTTGAGATGTAAAGAGTTTCTTGAGGGAGATCCTAGATATCAATCGCAATTTATATGATTCGAAAGTGAAAACAAAATAAAACAAAACGCACTATTGATTACTTCGTCAATTGTTTTTTTTTTTTCTTTTTCATTTTTGCTTTTTTATTTATTTATAAATTTTTTTATGTTTTTTTCGTGCTTATTACTTTTGTTTTTTGTTTCAGTAGATCAATCTGAAGAGCACAATTGTCTAAAGTTTGCCGGCATCTAAGTTGCGGTAAGTTGTTGTTATAGTAGTTAATTATTATTTTAGAGATTTAACAGTGTGTGTACGTAAAGCTCTTGTTCGCTCTTGTTCCCTCTTGCCACTCTCTGGCCTTTTTTTTTTTTTTTTTTTNTTTTTTTTTTTTTTTTTTTTTTTTTTTTTTTTTTTTTTTTTTAACAATCGCGCACAGATGCAAAATCATATCTATCTCTACATCTGAGGTGATAGTTAGTATTCTGGTGGTAGCTAAAAGATGACTAAAACTCACACTTGTGCTCATAGTCTTGGTCTTTCATTTAAAAACATACGGCCACCTATACATGGTTTATAAATAAAATATACTCCTGCTATTCAAAAAAAAAAAAAAACTAGGTTGTGTTTAACGTAATTGTGTGTGTGTGTGTGTGTGTGTGTGTGCATACATATGTTGGCTGATGTATAAAAAGCTTGAAGCTATCATATTTTTCCCAGAACCGCAAAGATATGTGTGGTAAAGTTTATTATACTTTCCTTTGTATCATAATTTTTCCTCAGTTATCGAAATATTTGTTACACGAAATATTGCATTTCTTCCACAATAATTGATTAAAATTTAAAAATTAGTTTTTCAAGCTAACATATATCTCATGTACGCACGAACAGATATAACTCGCGTTCTTTTCTTACCCACATAATTCAACAGTGATTAGATAACATGGGCTTACCCCACACCACCATACATTACACTTTTACGATATATTTTGGAGCAGATGGCTGGAAAAGGCGTTCTCTTGTAAAAAGATAAGCGAACGAACTTGCCTTACAAGAATTCATTTCAGAGATTTTGATTTTTAATATGATTCCATTATCTAGTTTATCTAACGCTACGCTTCAGACTTTAAATGATTTCGATTAGCGTTTGAGGACTATCAAGGTCCTGACATAAATTTAAAACTCATTTTTTTTTTGTGTTTTTTTTCGGGTATTTTGAACATAGAAGAGAGATCTCTTCATTTATGAATGAAAGACATATTTGTGTTAGTAAAGGGTGTCTCAATAGGTGTACACCGCACTATTTAAATTTTATTTCATTTTTTTTTTCATGCAAGTAGCAACTCTGAAATTTGACATTTGTCATCTATGATTATTCCGATTATTAGAAATGGAGAGTTACAGAAAAGAAGAAGCCCATTACACAAATTAATATCGATTTTTCGAAAAAAACTCATCTTAACCCATGCAGAACATTTGCATCTGAATCACAACTGATTATTCTGATAATTAAAAATGGAACACTATCCAAAANAAAAAAAAAAAAAAAGGTGTTGTTTCATGGCACATATGGATGCTTGTCGAAAAGATAGAATTTTACCGTTATTTTGTTAAGTAACATTTAAATGCTGTTGACAGATAAAATTGCCAAAAAAAAAAAAAAAAAAAAAAAAAAAAAAAAGAAAAAAAAAAAAAAACTTGGTAAAGCCTTACGTTTTACATTAATCGAGTGTAAAAGCAAAATTTATCAAACAAGATTTATTCTCGAAAAACTAATCTCTTTGATAACTCAAACAAGCGCACATCGTACGTAATTGTAGCTTGAATTATGCAAAATTTAAAAAAAAAATTTTTTTTTATATATTTTCTTGCTTCAATTATGATTTATTTGTTCAATTACACATTAAACTCACCACTGAATGATCATCATATTTTAAATGATTTAAAAAGTATTAAGCCTTTATATTAAACCTTCACAATAATATTTTCAAAGTCTTTTCATTTTTTGTCATATGAATGAAGAACGAACATTACTTTTAATGTAGAGCTTAATGCTTTCTAAATATATCTATATATATATATATATATATATATGAGTTAGAAATGAAGGACAACATATATACGCGAACAAGTCTTAAATTTAATTCTCTCACGAGACGCAACTGAATATCAAGAGAGCTTCTTTATTTTACGTCTACCATATAATGAAGATAATGAGTTCAAAAATCAGCAAGATACTCCCATAAGTACCCGATATATAATCATGTACATAAGTATATAAAGGCCGTGGATGTATAAATATGGTACCGAATGGTAACCATAAACCGTAAAAATCAAAAAAAGATAAAAAAATATATATAATTTGATTACGCTGCAAATTCAAATCAAATATTGTAGAAGAACTAGCGCTATATATTAAACTTGTAAACTGAATATAAATTTTATACCCTAACACCAAAGGAGGGAATAGAGGAAAGAAGTTTTTGAGACACGACCAAGTATATCTATATATTTTTGATCAGATATTGTCTTCAAATTTGACAGCAACATTGGACATTTTTGCACGCAGGTTGCTATTGAAAATGAATTAAATTGGTCAAGGGACGCGCGCCTGGAGTATAAGGTAAACTGAAAGACCACAAAAAAAACAAAAAAAAATTCTTCTTCATTACTCATAAAATACAACAAATACTCCAACATAAATATTTTCTTGTATCATATAAAAATGGAAAAAATCAGCCTCGCCATGTAGAATATAAAGGATTCGGTCACAGCCGAATATAATTTTCGTAGAGTGCTTCTCCTCTACGCGTGCTCTGATTACAAAAATGTTAATGATAAAGTTAAGTATGATAAATAAATGGTATTCGTCAATATTCTTACAGATCCATGATAAATGTTCCCTAGAAACTATATGCGATACTAAAGACGCTTATATTCATATGTTATCTCCTTTAGTCCAAATTAAACTTGTTTATGCACGTTATGCGTTTAGTGATAAATGTTAAAGATAATAGATGATTAGGTTATATAACACAATCGATTTGATTCTACTTTAAAGATTTTTACAGATGTTACGGATTCTACGGAGGTTTTGCTTACATAGCATGTTAAGCTTATCTCTAAGCTCAATAAAATCGCACGCATTACAAAATATTAAGTTAATATGTAGACATTATCTCTGTAGCTTCAAAGTAAATTTATGAAACAAAACAAGTAAAAATATTATAGTTGAGCAAGGTCGACCATTAAATATCCTACACTCACTACTTTGTCTAATACAATTCTTAATTTATTTTCGTGATAGAATATCAAAAATTAAATATTTTTTCTATGTAAAGATATACTTTTATGTAAGTATTTATAGACAAGAGAAAGCCCCTAAACTATCAAATTTAGCAAATTTAACTTTTCTGTGAGAGATCTTCTTAATCTTCAAGTATTATTGATTAGATTTTTTATTGTATGTATATAAAGACTTACTTTTCATTAGAATTCTTATATGTGATAGGGTCCACATTTAATGCCATTAATTTTTATGTGAAGTTCCTATTACGAGCCAACTTTCCTGATGGAATGTGAAAGATAACACCTAAAAGCTTAACTTTCATAAGAATCCCTATATGAGTTGAAGTCCTAAAAATAAAGCTACTTAGTCCAAATCTACTATAGTTAATTTTTATGTCCAATTATGCCAACTACTAATAGGGACTAATTTAAATGAAAAAAAAAAAAAANAAAAAAAAAGAAAAACCAAAATATCAACAACCATTTTTGGTAACAGCAACAATAACAACGCCATCAACACCGCCACCGCCACCGTCATCGCCACCGTCATCGCCACCGTCACCGCAACCACAACCGCCGCCACCACCACCACCATCATCATCATCATCATCTCACGATCAAAGCATATTTCTTGCGTGTTTCAGAGCATATAATAAAAGCCGAAAAAGCACAAAAATAAATAAAATAACGTCTTTAACGACCGTTACAAGATTACATGAAAGTCTACCTTTAAAGAAAATTCCATAGACCCGAAATAGTTGGCTGCGCCTGTTATGTGTAACTTTGCACAAAAAAAAAAAAAACGAAAAAAAAATGTATGAATGCGTACCACTCTTGCGGGCATACATGAAGAATTATTTAAGAAAAATTATGACCATTTTTGTTATTATAAACAATAATCATATATACATACATACATACATGCATACATACATACGTACATGCAAACGCTTAAATATAAAATAATGAATTGTTTTTGTTTTTCTTCATTTTTTTTTTCTTAAATTACATAACATCAACATGCGAACTGGAATTTCAACAGGTGCACAAGCATAAAAAGTATGTAACAATAATTTATAAGAAGTTCACTAACATATGCAAATGGTGTCCATTAAATTTTCATTTCAAATTTTTCCAGGATCAAGATCATTATAAAGAGGAGTTTATGAAAAGAAACAAAAATCTTATTATGATTTGGGAAAATTTTGTAAATATTAAAGGAAATCAACGTAACTTGAGACTTCTCATGTGTAAAAAATATAGAAAAAAAAAAAAATTAAAAAATTATTAAAAATATTACAGTAGAGCGAAGCCGGCCATCGAATACCTTACATCACATTGCATAAATTAATTCCTCATTTAATTTCGTAATAAAAAGTTTGCCTTATAAAGGTTTAATTTTCCGGAAAGGCCTTATTATATTGGGTAGTATCCGAAAAACACATCGATGTTGCAAACAAAATGATAAAATGAACATACCTCCATACTTCNGCGTTATATGAGACGTTGTCGTATCTATTTTTATTAAAGTTCATTCTTGAGTGAACACATGAATTGATGAACTTAAATTAATTCACAAAAAATAATTCGGAATCGATTAGCCTGATCAAAGGTGAATCTATTGTAAACCTAAAAATCTGATATGCTGCTCTGTACCAAAAGTGGTGTAGGGTATATATATATATATCGGGGGAAAAAAATCAAGCAAATTATAGGTGGGTGAGTGGTAGAACCGGTGGAATCATTCAAAATCGTCATTATAATAACTTTCTTATATTTGTGTGTATATTCTATTTTTATACTTTTAATTTATATGAATCATATTAATAATAATTTTTTTGTCAAGTCGCGATTGCAAGCTGCTAAGGCTAGTGGCTGGGATCGCTAGCTGTGCTGTGTATAGGTTTTTCTCAAAACACCATTCATACATTAGTTTACTGGGTCAACCGAATGCAAAAATCTCTATACACGAGTGTATGTGTTGTGCATGCATATGAATCTTTTTTTTATTTCACTGATAGCGCTAACGCTGATGATAGTGGTGGTGGTGCTGATGGTGGTGGTTGTGTTGGTAGCAGTGTTGGTGGTGGTGTGAAGTTAATGCTTTAACAATGGCGCACATATACAGAACACTTCATGTGTAGGAGGTCGCTTTTTTTTTTTTTTTACATGTTTTGTCGTTGAACGTTTAAAATACAGTGAATGAGTGAATGGATGTATAAATTATAAAAGCAACTATATAATCATAACAATTTATATGCGATTTTTTTTTTTTTTTTTTTTATTTTACTTTACCAAATTTATGTATGAACAATAATAACAACAACCACAACAACTTCTGTGCACTGCCACGATCTCTTTAGAAAAGAAATTAATGATAATTTAATGTTGATGTAAAAGTTTTACTTTTAATGTGTTTATATGAGAGTATATGTGAGTGCACTTGAAACAAATTTTTAAACTCTATTTCACACTTATTTAGGTATTCATGGGCACTGCCTAGCATTGCACTGTGAATGCCCTTTTTTTATTTTTGAATAACGTCTCTTTTTGTTTTTGTTTTGTTTTACTGTTTCATGATTATTACTGCGGTGCACATATGAACGAACGGATTAGCGAAAGTACTTTATAAGAAAGAAGAAAAAAAAAACTCTAAACTAAACTAAACTAAACTAAAAGAAAACGTAATAGAAATTAGTTGAGTGTGTATAGTTTTAAGAGATAAATTACAGCAGCTGAGTAGACCTTAAACTTCCCAAAGAAAAAGTTAAAGTTACTTAAAAAGTCAAACCAAAGAAATGTTCAAGATTGGTAAAGAGAAAAAGGTTTAAAGTATTTTTCGTTTTATTTTTTTTTTTCTTTTTTTTTTATTATTATGATTATTATGAATAAGAAAACAATATAATTTACTATGCTTGAGCGCATATCGCACAAGTGTAATGTTGTTTTTTTTTTCTTTTTTGCTCTTAAATTTTTTATTTTTTTTTTAATTTTTTTTTTTATTTTAGACAATTGTTTATGTTTTTTACTAAACAATAAAATCATGTTTAAAATGTCGGTTGATTGTCTAAAGACTCGAAAATTGAGATCTTTAGTTAGAGGGGATACCAGGCAAGGCGAAAAAAAATACAACAAAAAAAAAACTGTACAGGACCTGAGGGGTTATTATTGTTACAACAACAGCAACAATAAAAACAATAACGATCAATACAACTTCCCGGAGAAAAAAAAAAGACATAAAACAACAACACCATCAATACAATTTGATCTCCTAACCATAACACAACAGCACACAACAACGTCATGTAATCATGGTTTTAATGTGCGGTATAATGTTTGGCTCGTGCCTTCCCTCATTCGCAAAGCAACTACATTTAACAGCAAATACAGTGGAATGACCCGTTAAATTTATGCTCCCTCTAATGCGGTTTTATATGAACATATAACTATCACTAGAAGGGTGTATTAATTCGTTCAATGAATTCATTCCTATTATCCTGATATATAGTACTGCCTCCTATCTGCCAAAACTAAAAGATCTATCTATTGTAAACGTTTTTTTTTTTTTTTTTTTTTTTCAATTTAGTCAGTTCCTTATTTTTGGGTCAATCTAACGGTGAACGGTAAACAGAACTTCAAACTGATACATAAAACTTTATCATTTAAAACTTTAGGTTTAATGATGGCGTTAAGGTGTGGGATGATTAGATATAATTTTGAGAAATTTTCTTTAAAAATTCGATTTACTACTATAGAATTCGGTCCCCATCAGAATTATTACAGTTAATCCGTCGCAGTTACCCAACTGATCGAAATATCTGATTTAACTAATGAATATAGGTCTTGACCTATTTGTAAGTAATATTTAAAAGTGTATAAAGGGCCGATTTATTACGATAATTTTTTCCGATTTAATCTATTTCCGAAGATATTAAAGTCGCTAGAAACGAGATAGAAGCCGATATGTCAAGAGTATTCATGTATTCAAAAGTAACACGGAAAGGTCGTCAAAAATTTTGAAACAGATTTTAAAAATTTTTTTTATTTATTTACTTCTCGACAACTATTGCTTAATATATAGAGTTAATTGGTTTGAAATTAATTACTTTAACTACAACAAAAGTTATAAGGCATCTATTAAGTATTAATTATCAATACAAAGTCCTGAGAAATCGAACGAGAAATTGATGATCGCGTAGTCAACTAGAATTTAACAAGCGACGCTATAATTAACGATAGATTACAGCTTTTCTGAATCTTAAACGAAACAACATCTCCAAATGATCTGAAGCCCACTTAGGTAGGAAGCAACAACCGTTAATTAAAGGCGATCTTAACCGACTTCTTTATATTAATTACTGAAATTCTTGCATAAAATTGTAAGTTAAAGACTAAATCGAGATAGATCTTTATTGTCAGCAATTTAACGAAGAATGTAGATTAGTTTAGAGTTGCTCACAGTCATCTGCGAAGCATCTAGCAAATAGTGCTAGAAGTGCTAGTTTGAAGTTAACTTCAACAATTTAAATTTAAAATTATCTTAAAACCATTAGTGAGGGAGAGGGAGACAAAGAAAGAAAGAGAGAAAGAGAGAAAGAGAGAA
>KK351239.1:127779-138895 GCA_000671755.1 Glossina brevipalpis
TATACAATTGTATACGGAAGCGGCGCCTCAGATCGTTCTGGAAATGGTTCGTCTCTGTATGAAGAAAGACATGGACCGCTTACAATTTGTACGACTATTTTCTGGTCTTTGGGCAGATGTTGATATCAGTTTAGATAATACGACTCTAATCAACGAAAATATTGAATACGATATGCGTGCAGTTGACCATGGTACTCATCCCGGAGTTTTTCACTTCTCCGTAGAAAATGATAGAGCTTATCGAAAGGGTGTATTAAGTTTTTCGATAAGTTTCAAACGCTTGCGTGTGCTGAATGGACGTCGTGTAGGATTTGGTCATGTGGTGCGTGGTGCAAAAACTCTGAACTGCATTCAAGATTATTCAACCAAAAATGGCAAACCAACTAAAGAGGTTGTCATAACAAATTGTGGTGTCATTCATTGATTGAATTATTCTCGTTATAAATTATCGTCGCTTGTATATTTTGTTAATCTTTATGTGACCTATTAATAAAATTGAATTTTATTAAATTATTTTCTCTCTTTTTTTGAAGATTAACTTTACAGTTACAACTGTTGTTGGGTATCACCATGCGACGAGCGATTATTGATGTTCAAAGTAGTCGATTTAACCAAAAAAAAAAAAGAAAAAAAATTGAACTTTCGATGGCAAATTCAATTAGATTACCAAGCGACTGGCTGAACAACACAATGGGTAAATGCATTCAAGAGAACGGTTAGGTGATGAAAATATGAAGGAAATCATTCATGCTTGAATTGATTTTAACTTGCTGATGCTGCTGCTATTGGTACTGATACTGCTACTGTTACTGCTTCAAGGGACCGGGTGGGGGAGTCGTTTCATATGAAGGAAACCAATCCATTATCGCTTCATGAGATTATTTTATAACTGCTTTTCTATTTTATTGTATGTGAAGCGATTCACGTATACTCCAGTTTTTATTATTTTGGTTCATTGTGAAAGAGAGACAGAGAAAAAGCGCGTGAGAGAGAGAGAAGAGAGAGAGAGAGAAGAGAGAGAGAAATAGAGAGAGAGAGAGAGAAAGAGAGAGAGAGAAGAGAGAGAAGGGAGAGAGAGAGAGAGAGATAGAGAGAGAGAGCGAGAGCGCGAGAGAGGGAAAGAGAGAGCGAGAGGGAGAGTGAGCGAGAGAGTGAGCGAGAAAGGGAGAGAGAGTGAGCGAAAGAGAGAGAGAGAGAGCGCGCGAGAGAGAGAGCAAGCGAGAGAGAGAGTGAGCGAGAGAGAGAGAGCGCACGAGAGAGTATGAGAGAGCGTGAGAGAGAGTGTGTGAGCGTGAGACAAAGAAACAGACAGACAGGGGGGACACATTTAAAACAAAAGAAAAGGTTGTAGCCACTAGTGTCAAAAGATACTTATTTACCTACAAGACGCTTAGAATAGTTTGACAACGTTTGCCGGTTAAACAGTAGCGGAAACTAAATATTGAATACGACGAATTTAAAACTATGTTACTGCAAGGTTGGATTAATCGATTTGCAATAAACGTGAGTTAATAGATATACAAGATTTGCTTTAAAGTATGCGCAGCCGCTTGCTAACCATAATCAAACGACAAACATGCTATAGTTTTCTATAAATGTGGTGTGTATGTTTGTGTGTTATATAGATTTTGTCATTTGCTTTATGCTGAAATACTGAGTTTTGTTTCATTTTTTTTTTTCTTTTTTTTTTGTTTTTTAACATTTTGTGTGATAATTTTTTTCTTTGCCTTGTTTTTTAATGTTTATTTTTTGTAGTGTTTTTCATAGATTGCTACACGCTTTCGTCTAAACCACCTTCACTTTTAATCCTCGCATCGCTAACTAATCTAATACGTGATAGTCTAACAACAAACAAAACAATAGCTAGCCACTGCATTTACAACAGTTTTTATTTTTTGTCATTTGTTTCTGTTGTTTTTTTTTTTCACTTCGATTCGCATCCTTATTGACCGCATAATGTTTATCTAAACATAAATATTTCTTTATGACATTAAAAAAAAATTTTGTTGTTTTGTTTTTGACTCTCGAAATTGGTAAACGTACGAAATTTGATAACATTTTGCTCTATATATATGTATATATACATATATATAATATATGTATACACGAGCGTATAATCTAAGATGTTTAAGTTTGTTTTATTGTAAAACTTTCACTACTACGAGCCATTAAACCGAAAGTACTCAACGAACAACAACAGGAAGTTGCTATAATAGAAGAAGTCAAAGTTAAAAGTAAGAAACATATTCACACATACATACATACGTACATTTATATATATATATATATATATATGTGTGTGTGTTTGTGTTCATTCTGCTTTTATTATCTTTTTTTTTTTTTGTTTTAATAGTTTACTAATATAAATTCGTTTTATTTACTGTTTTATGTTATGTCCGCAAATGACTGATATATTAATTGCAAATCATTAATAATTTAACAAAATTAAATTTTTGTTTAAATTTTCAAATAGACTTTGATAAATGATAGCAATAAGTTTTTAAGAAATTTTTTTAATATTTTCACCTCTGTCTACATCTCATGTCCTCTCTTTCTATCTCTGAAAGTGGAAAGTTTGGGAAGGTTACCGTAGGTAAATTGTTTCACAAGCAGTCCGATTAAAAAACGATGTTATCATGTAAGGTATACAGACAGTTCTTTAACTAGTAGGCACAGATCAAGATGTTTGAGAAACCAAGAGAAACCAAGAGAAACCAAGATTATAGATCGTTACGCCAGTACTCATTTGTCACTTATACATTCCCACTCAAACGTATGGATATTATGTTCGAAATTTAATCAGGTAAAAAAACTTTTTTTTTTTTTTTTTAAGAAACAAATTTCCATATTAAGGAACAAATTAATAACTTTTTCTATTCTTTGACATGAAATTTGAATTAACAATTTTCGTTTTTCTCAACAAATAGCTGAGTAAAGGTCTCCTATAAATCACTCTATATCACTTTTAAACAAACCATCATCACAAAGAGAATAATCGTCACAAAGAGAATAATTTTTCTAAGCAAATCTAACTGACTTTTCATCTCACCATAGTAATCACTAATTGTTTAATTTAATTTGATCATGAAATGATACGAGATTTCTTTGAACGAGACATACTTAAGTAAATGTAAGCTAATTACACTATATTTTATCATTATTTAGAAAAAGCATTTTAGAAAATCACTAAAATTGTAACCGAATCAGTCAGCAATTACATCTACCTGACTTGTAATTAATATTCAGAAAATCTAGATCATAAGCGATCTTCCAAACTGTATCGGTTAACTGTGACTGAGTAAATTAACTCATATCAGTCGCAATCAATTTTAAATAAGTGATAATAATAATAATAATAAAACAAATCACAATAAATATCTCAATTAAAAAAAAATTGTTTAATAATTTTAAAAGAACTTATGTGTGAAACAGAAACTTTTCAACAAATGTTTCACTAAAATTCTATGGAAAGTTGACTCATATCAAGAATATAAAATATATGGCATCGCGCGCGTATCATTAGTCATCGTCCCAACTTTGATTTTCTCAATAAATTAATTTACTCAATACGAATAATAATAATTAAAATATCGTATCATCGAAACCATTTGCTTATCTTTCCCTTTCCGTTTTTTATTTATTAATGAAACGAATGTATTTAAAAAAAAAAAAAATATTCATTATATGTTACGAACATTTAAAAGAACTTATTCTAATATCATTTTGGACCCTTAAAACGACTTGACTGAATAAAATTTTATTTTAACTCGATAATTTAAGTGTTTATATAGGTTTTATTTATAATCTATCTATCCAGCAAAGATAGTAAACAATTATATCATAATCATAAAGTGCAGTAATGAACAGAGGTTATTGTCCTCCAATGGAAACAATATAAAAATACATGTGTGATATTCACATAGATAAATAGATAGGTATTACATGAACTAAGGGGTCCCCTTGAGTTAATTCGAACAAAAAAAAAATTATTTAATAATCAACTACACAGTATATGTGGCGTCTTTTTTAATCTTCTTATTATCAAGAAATTTATGTAATTAGTCAGTCTGTCAGTGTGTCCAGACACTTTAAAGCAAACCGTTCAATTTGATTTTTTATCATATGAAATGTTAAGATCATCATAGATAGTTTTGTTGCAGATGAATCATGGGTCTGCAACAAATAGACAAAGGACTACTTCTTCTTCTTCTTCGGTACAGAACTATCAAGCCAAACGATACAACGTTCAGCACATTTTCAAAGGCAACAAAGAAGAGAGGCACTTCCTTTAACCAATGATTTCCTTCATTCATTCACTCACTCCATGAAAACAAAGGACTTCTTCTTCTTCGGTTAGGAACTATTAAGCCAAACGATACAACGTTCAGCACATTTTCAAATGCAACAAAGAAGAGAGGCACTTCCTTTAACCAATGATTTCCTTCATTCATTCACTCACTCCATGATAGTTCAATGCAACAGTTTATTTAAATGCACTTGAAAGTATCAAATGGCCTGCGCTGTGCGCTCGGTTAAATGAAAAATAGATTTTTTAAATCCTAAACAAAGGAAAAAAAAAAAGAAAAAATCGAGCTGAATGACATAAACCACAGATTTAGCCTAATAATGAATGTAACAACTCGCGAATATTCCCTTAATAGTTGAGAAATTTTTCATAACATTTACAACGGGCATCCCGAATATGGTTTATAGGAATTCCTTATGAATATAGAAATTCTTGGTTCATTACTCTAGCAGATGTAAAGGGTCCGGTCCCTCAATAAGAGCACACGGTTTAGATTTTGAGTATTTTTTTTTCTTCATGCAAATAGCAACTCTGAAATTTGACAGCTGTCACATATGATTGTTCCGATTATTAAAAATGGAGCCTAACACAAAAGAAGATTGCGTTATAATTGTGAAACCCCATTACCCAAGCGAAGGACGGTTTTTCTGAGAAAGTCATTTTCACGGATGAACGGCATTTCTATCTGAATGGCTTCGTAAATAAACAAAACTGTCGAATTTAAGGCTGAGAAAATCTTTACACGATCTATGAGAAACAACGATTGAATCCACAACGAGCACAACTGTCTGATGCGAATTTTGGTCATAGGGCGTGATTAGGTCTTACTTTTCTGAAACTAAGGCCGGAATTACAGTGATTATGAAAAGCGTTCATTACAGGAACGCGATAATCTCAACAGGACGACGTGAACCTGGATGATATGTGGCTTCAACAGGGCGACGCCACCTACCACACCCCGCATGAAATAATCGATTTATTGCATCAACTATTTCTAAACCAAATCATCTCACGAAATTCTAATGTCAACTGGCCAACACAAGATGATGTGATTTAACGCGATTTAATGCGATTTTTTTGTTTGAAGTTTTCTGAAATCTCGTTTTTGCGAATAAACCGGAAAGAATTCCTGAGTTCAAGGCTGAGATCGAAGGCGTCATTGATGGGATACAACCATATCTTTAGCAGTCTATCATTAGAGCCGCGGAGATCATTTGCCCGGTATTTTATTCTATTATATTTAATCGGAGCTCTTGCCCACTTTACAATCCATTAAAAATCTTCACAACTCACTCAACAAATACGAGTTTTTACTTCTAAATGAAATAGTGCCCTCTTGTTGTGAGACACGCTTTACAAAACAGAAAAACAAAACAGTACATCGTATATAGGGTCTTACAGCACATGAGGCGTCTTCTTCAGACCCCCCTCCTTCTGATTATCATTGGTTCGGGGATCGATGCAATCATATTTACCAGAGTAGAACTATTCGCAAAAATCAAAGATATGCGAAAATGGGTCGATGACTTGAAATTGGGAAGCTTCTACCGCGTGACCCTCTGTAAGCTATATTAAAGTTTTCTGACGTTTCAGGTTTAAGCGAATAAACCAGAAATAATTCCTCAGTTCCAGAATGAGATACAGCCCGTCATCTGTGAAACACAGCCACATAATTCAGTCAAAAAATCGTCAGAGACGTGAGGACCGTTTGTCGCATATTTATTTTTTTTTTTTTATTCCATACTTAATAGGATCATGTCTGTCTACTTTACAATGCAATAAAAAATATCACAACTCAAGCAAAAGATACGGTTTTTTATTTTTAAATGAAATATAGTGGACACCGTTTATAATTCCGGACGAGTTGATCAAGGGGGTCCTCTGGCTTTTTAAGTTGAGTTGCTGGCTTTCAGCATTTATAACGTCCTACCATGTTAATCTATGGCTCGAGATATATTATAATAATTAATCAGTATTATGACGAAATCAAACAAATCTGAAAATTTTTTTTCCAGGTTCCAGTAGATAATATAAAATAATTATTATATCAATACCTAACTTACTGTCGGCCATTGAAGCGAAATGATGAAAGTTTTTTAATACCACTCTTTCTGCTCTTTCTTGTTTAACATTTCGTAGGTGTGAAATATGTATATAATTATCATTTAAATGTTTTATTATTAACTTTCTGTTGGATTCGACAAACTTTGTTAATATCTTCATTTCAACGTCTTTCATTGTTTCTTACTTAAAGTCAATAGCATTATAACCGCTAAAAAAAAACCCAAATTAAGCTTTTTTTTTTTTTTTTTTTAAAAAAAAAAAACGAAATGTTAAATGTTAAAAATTACAATCTTTTTGCCATATTAAGAGACTCGAAGATTTCGTTAGAACATTTATAAGAAATGGAATCTAAAATATTTATGAAAAAGACCCAAAAATTCGATACAAATCATTTTCATATCAAATCTTCGAATTATGAACTAAATTTTATCATAAAATATTAAATATTACACTTTTTTTTTTTGCAAAATAAAGGCTTACTATCCGTGAGAATTTTTGATCCAAAGAATACACATGTATAGTTCAAATTTGATAGAATTAACTTTTTTATATCAAATTACTATTTAATTCTTTTTTTTTTTTTTTTAACATTAAAAAAAAAAAACAAAATTATTAAACATTAAAAAGCAAACAATATTTTAAGTACTTACCGAGTGTTCAGCTAAATGATTTTGCAATTCAGCGCAAGTTAGAAGTGTAGCCTCAGATAAAGTGGGTGCATTTTCTAATTTATGCTCCATTTCACGTAACCATTTACGTAACTCTTTGGGATCTTCATTAAATAAACCTTCGTTACGTTGATTATCGGCTAACATCTAAAAGTAGGCAACAAAAAATATATTAAGAAAATTTCTTTTAATAGTCGAGACATGCACTCACCTTAAAACAATTATCCATTGGACTATCTAATACGCTGGTAGCTCCCTCTATTTCACAACGTGCCTCTTTGCATGTATCCAAAAGGTTTGTGTCCATAATATAATTGTAATTTGTTTGTATTGCAGCCCATAAATCATCCTTACCATAACCAATACCTAAAGTAGCAGCACTGCTATGTAACGATGATGAACTGTAACCACTGCCCCATGAATGACGATTTTGTTTATTATTATTACCACCACCGTTGGCGTTATTGTTGTGATTACTGCCGATACTGTTCGTGCAATTAATACCGCCACTTCGATTAAAGCTTATGGCATGCATACGAGCAAGTTGATTAGTAAGATTACGATCAACATTTTTCTGAAATAAATAAAAGAAAGAAACAAAATGAAAAAAATGAATTTAAAATCATTATATATAATATTATATAGAAATAAAATAATATAAATTATAAATATAATATAAATTAATATGAAATTTTTAACAACAACAACAACAACAATGTTATATGAATTTAGAAGGAATTTAACTATTAAAATACAAGTATTTTACATTTCTATCGAACAGCAAGAGTATCAGATTTGCTGCACGTCTTAGAAATTTAATTTATTGATATGCAAATCAGCTAAAGCCAGTAACTTCCCATAGGTTATGCAATTAATTATTATACTTTGGCACCTGAAGTTTTTCTTTCTCTCATTCATATATTACATTACCATTCATATTATTAGCAACTCTAAGCAATTTCAGTGAATGGATCATATTTACATATAAGTAAATGATGTGCGCATTAAAAGAAAACTCATTGTTGTACGTTATTGTTTTTTTAATTAATTATAGATGTTATATTATAATGTTATAATACATAAAAAAAAAAAAAAAAAGTTATGTTATAAACTGAAAATTATTTGTATTGTCTCCACATAGAAGAGCTTGCGTGTTCGCACTACCGAATACTCTTGTAGAAAGGGTTAATAAGTAAGTTCACACACACACACACACACACACACACAGCTCGATAGTTAAACCGAACAAAAGAAAAATCTTCGACAGACTTCTTCAAAAGAACTTTAAGGTTGTATTTTCAAATGTGCTACGTTTACGTCACGCTACTTAGATCAGCTTAGAATCCAATAATATAATAGCTTTCGGGCATTAAATTGCTTTTTAATAAGCGAAGAAAGTAATATTTTTTGAAGGCTGAACTTATCAGTACAAACATGTATCTTATTCTGAATCCCGTAAGTATATTGCACTCCGCTTTGTCTCTAACATAGCTTGACTTCTTGAATCGATTTTTAAAATTCTTGAACGTTAAGGCCGTAGTCACGCGTCCTTATTATTATACTCTGGACTAATGAAATTAATTCTTAAACTAGCGAGATGACAACACTAGCAGCATAGGCTATCGGTTCGTTGGTGTTTTTTCATTTATTAACTATGAAAAAACTCTACTCGCAATGAGATTTGAACTCATGTGTACTGACTTGCTAGAGGACCTTCTTAACAATTCAGTCACAGTTGCGGTCTACCAAAATTATTTCCATCATTTATAATGAAGGAAACCTATACTAGTTAAGTTTGATTAAAAATATCCAAAAAATATTGATTTTCTAAAATAAACAGTATTTATTCTATTTCCATAATATTAAATACTTTTTGCCTTTGCCCTGTCCGATTGGAAAGACATTAATATGATGCTTTACATGCAACTCGAAAGATCCAAAACAAGGGGTAATCGACTGAAAGTGCCATTTCGAACCGTCTCACCATCGCTCTTTCATTGCTTGTCAGGCAAAAAGGCAACAATATTCTATAGTGTATGTGTATTGTGACTGGCGATGAAAAGTTGGTGTCCTATATAACAATCTCAAGCACAGAAAACGTCCAGCCGAGCCATCCACATTGACACCAAAGCGGAATATTCATGGTCATCAAGCTCCGCTGTGTCTTTAGTAGGATCAGCAAGATGTATTGTATTATCAGCTACTAAAACCGAATGAAACCATTACCGCAGAAGTGTGTACCGATTTTTCAAAATTTTCTAAATCATCTTCCCCTTAATGGATATCATGAAGAATAACTAAAAAAGATTAACAAAAATGAATCTAAATCTGCATTAGATTACTTGACAAAAGGAGATGATCTTGAGTTTCGATCAGTTCTGCTCTATTGCTGCAAACATAACAATCCGGTCAGAATTATAATTTTCACTTCGAATATAAACTCTATATTGATAAAGAATCACGTAACATTGATTTCTAACAACTGTTTGGTTAGTTAGTTTAATTTCAAGAATAAAAAGAATTCTTACATCATTCAACGACCTGCATCAATCTTTCGCACATCCAATTCTATCATGTTGACTTAACAATGAAATAGAATAGAAAGCCAACAAACAGTTGAGAGTTCAACAATTCATAATTAAAACAAAAACGAAAAAAATAAATAAAAAACAAAAAGAAAAGAAATTATATTCTAGTTAAGCTTATTTTTTTTTTTTTTTTTTTTTTCTTGCATTTTTTCCTTAGTGTTTGTTGGCTGAAGTTGCCACAGACTAGTGCTCCTAATATAGATTACAAACGCCTCGTATAACCGGTTTAATCGAATACAAATTTTCTTTATTTCCGTTGATTCTACGGCATTAAAATGCCTATAGTTTCTAAATCAATTTGTTATTAATAATACACAAAGTTTTCAATGCTTAATTAACACTAACTTCTTGAGTCTAGGAATAAAGGCAAACACTCTTCTTTTATCATACTTTACTTCATACAAAATATCCATCTTAATAATGGCGAAATTAATTTGTCTTCTTAAGAACATGGAAGTAAATTTTCTTACGCATAACGATTAGTAAGGAGATGTGATGAAAGCGATTATCGAAAGCTGAGGATGTAAATTTAACGATAACAGTGTTCTGACAATATGTTAGCTGGTACGAGATGCATATATTTATAGTAACAAAAAAAATATTTGAAAACATTTATAAAAATGTTCAATTAAGAAATTTTTCGAGCAAAATTTAATACATACAGCTATACAGCATTAGAAAGGGCATGAATCCAAAATTCAACCAGTATCAATTTCATTTTTTCGCAATACTTAGTTTGGCCAAAGTTATGACGTAAAATTTCTGCGTTTTTAAATCTCATATTTGATATATCAGAAAAGCCTTTTTATATGAAATTTTACCTAATTTGCGAAAATTAAAATTTTTTTTATTATGATCGTTCAAAAAAATATTCCAAAAATTAATTCTTTTTTAACTAAATTTGGATATAAATCCTTCTAAAAGTTTAGTTAACGGGATTCTGTTAATTGCTTAACAGTCCTCTGTTAAAAGTTTTGGTTTATAACTTTGCTAGTTGCACTTAAATTTAACTTTACACCCTTCCTACAGAACCGGATTTATTGACATCTATGAATCGTGCGTTTATCGTTAGAGTGCATTAATTGCAAACGATTTGTCATAAAATGTTTTGTTCATAATACTGCCAATCGCTAGTGACATATTTTTATACCCATTATCTAAAGATGGGAGTAGATTGATTTTTTCAATTCGTTTGTCATACTCAGGAGGAAGCTTCAGAGAACCCGTCAGATGTATACAAGATTTATTCAAAAAAAAAAAAAAGAACTGATTTTTTACTTTTTTTTCGAAAAATATTTATTTATTCATTAATATCTATTTTCTCGTGTTCAAAATAATCCCCCTTAGAGATAATACATTCGTGGCAATGTTTTTTCCAATCCTGGAAGCACTTTTGATATGTGCTTTCTGATCTATAACCTTGAGGTCTTCTAGCGATGCGATCTTTATCTCCTTATTCGTAGTAAAACTCTATGCTTTCATGGGTCATT
>KK351239.1:173549-189324 GCA_000671755.1 Glossina brevipalpis
TATACACATATATATATATATATACACATATATATATATATATATATATAAAAAAAAAAAGGATAGTTGTCACAGCATTTCAAAGTTTTTTTTTTTTTGTGCTACAAAATACTTAAAACTTTATTGCGTTTAGTTAAACGTTACGTATACGGTGTAGATTGATTTAAAATTGGTCGATACGATATATTGGCGCCAGTTTGTCGCCATTTGCATAAAAAAAGCAACTTGTGCTAGGCAATCTCATTACATCTACATGGAATTCACTTAACACTTATTGCAAAATACTTCTCAACTCTCGTAATTATTATTCTTCAAAAAAAAAAAAAATTATTTCCGTTTCGTATAAATAAAGTAAACGAAAAATTATGAACACGAATTTGTAATTATATCGTCTAACCACTTATATATACAATGTATGTCATTATAACAAATGTTTGTTAAAAAGAAAAGTACTTTATTAAATTGATATTTCTTAAGGGCAGCAGTAAAAGGCAAGGCAGCAAGCCATTGTAATAGCCTTTAAAAAAAAAAAGCGCTTCTTTCTTCTAATTATACTTACCACCGAAGGTGAGTGGAGTACATTCATTTGTCATTTTGTTTGTAATGCCCAGAAGGAAACTTTTCAGAGAGATCGCACAAAAAAAAATAGATATATTCTTGATCAGCATCAAATTTAGAAACGATTTAAACATATCCGTCTGTCCGTCCGTCCGTCTGTGTAATGTTTGTAGTAAACACTCTCTTGGCCGTAAAAATGAAGATACTGACTTTAAATTTGCCAGGAACCTTGGAAGTTCTCAAACGTAGATTGGTATTGAAAATGGGCAAAATCTACGGGCCACACCTACAGTATAAAATAGAGTATAAAATAAGCTGAAAACATGTCCGCTTCCTGGCTATTTTTCTCAGTGCTCATAGACTACAAAATGAGAAATTCCATGGTATTCCATAAAAATAACGAAAATCTGCCACGCCCATCTATTAAAAATTAATTTTTTTCCTTTTTTAAAAAAGATAAATGTGGTGAGACAAATAAACCTTTTTTTTCTTTTTTCTTTTTAATTGTAGGAAAAGGTTTTGAAATAATAATATTAGTTTGGGGAAAAGGTAATCCATTATTTTCCAATTCGAAATGTTAAATAAAGTCCTGAAGTTCTTATAAGATTGGATGGATTACCTTTTCCCCAAACTAATATTAGAGGAGGTTATTAAGAATAGCTTTCAGTGTTAGAGAAAAATATATTTTTAATAAATATTACTATGAACCAGGTTTGAGCAACTGATTCAAATTTGAATTTAAAAAAAAAAAAGGAAAAAAAATCAAAAAAATCCAGGTAAATTTTAACAATATTGGATTTGAGAATATTTAGCTCTCTCTTTAGTTGCTACGTAGGACACGTCAAACCTAAGTCAAATAGATCAGTATTTAATATTAGAAAATATTTGGGCGCCAGATGGATATCAAGCTGCAAAAATAGGTTTCTATATATAAACACTTCTTAATTCGAAACCTTTTTCTGAAGTCATCTTCTATTGTAGGTACAGGATATTCATTAACCAACAAGTGCTTATATATTGTAAGCTTATAGATACCGCAAATGCATGAGAGACTCACGAACCACAAGCGTGAGTGCAGACCACTCACTTGTGCCTACTGTGTTCCAATGTACCAGCAGCAGTAACCTGTTTATCTAATTCACTTTTCAACTTTTTCCCATATAATCTAAAGGAACTTTCCTTGACTCGAAGTGCTGCATTTGTTTTTATGTAAAAACGTGTTTGCATTTGTTTTATTTTTCCGAATGTAGACAAGAAGAGATTCAGACATACTGGATCTTCTATTTAAAAATTAATTTATTTTTATTCCTTAAATTATTTTCATGAATTTTCTGAATCTATGTATAGTTAGTTTGTGCTTATATTCTTAAGCATCATATCTCTGCATTATTACGCTGTTCCCATTAGAGTGCAATTACCTCTGATACACCCCTTGCCTTTCCATAATGTTTACTTATTATTTTTCAAACAGATTGTAAATTGAACACATAAAAAATAAAAAATAAAAAATAAAAAAAAAATGTATGCCTATAGAATTAATGCATTTGTTGAACATAAAATTTAGAATTCTTCGTTATGGAATAATCGACGAAACAAAAACAAGTTATATCTGCTACCTAATCTGTGGCTTTTTTTCTTCACATATACACTTATACGTGTACCATAAACAATGCTCACTTAAACACAAACACGCGGGATTGCGTATCTCTCAAGAAAACTTTAATAAAATTTTTGCCTATAGAAACAATGTGGGAATGAAAGAGCAAGAAATGAAATGGCTGCTAATTAACAGCGCTACTTCTGTTATTATTGATAACGCAAACATCGAAAGTTTCTAAGAAGTTTTTTGTTTCTGTTTACTGTGGAATACTTTCTTAGTTCCCCTTGTTATTTAGAGTTTTCTGTAAAAAAAAATTTATTACTACATAATGTAGACCTAAAATCTGCATAGAATTTATAACATAAAATATTGCAATAGGCAGGACATTAGATTATAAGAGGATGTGAAGTTATATTTAAATATAAATAGCAAAGTCACAATCCAAAACGGTGAACAGAGGCCCGTTAAGCAACGAACAGAATCGTGTTAATCAAAGTCTTGGAAGTATTTATAACAAACATAAGGACGGAGAAATATATACAGGATTCTTTTCATCTATCATTGCCTTCTTTTAGTCTTCATCTTATTTAATAGTAGTCGAGTCTCTCATGCACATCAGATAACTGCGCTTTGATACATCACATTTGATCAAAGTAGAATAAATGTTGCCACGAAATAAGAATGAATTTCTTATAACTTTGAAAAAAAGTAAGGAAAATAAATTTTTATCTTTGAAAAACATTTAGAATAGAAAGTGAAAAAATCCCACGGAATTGACTTAAGTGACTCGCAAATCAACTAAAGAATGCAGTATAGTAAAGACTTCTATTGTGTGTTAATCAATTTGAAATTTTATTTGAAATGAATAAAAACAAAGATAAAATGTAATCATTAACATCATCATCATCATCATCACCATCATCATCATCATAGTCAATGCCGCAGTGGGTAATGATAATTTAATAAACTGAACGAACAATGGGAATGCGTTTTTGCGTGTGCGTGCCTAAGCGCACACAGTAGTTAAATAATGTGGCGATTGTTTATTCCCCGGCATGTTTTCGTTCTGATATCGATAAAAAAAAATTTTTGCATTTTTCTAAAACTTTCTCTATTAAGAAATAATAATCATTTATTGGAGTTACAATATTGAGTGTGAAATTAGTTTTTCTCAGATCACAAATATTATCAATTCATTATACTAACACGACATCAGAGAGAACTAACGAATATAAGACGTAAAGCATTGTAAATCAGGCTACAAATCGGTTTAATCTTGAGTGCATAGAAAATATGAAATTTTTTTCGAATTTTTGACGGCTTTGTTCTCATCGTTTGTATTGAATGGTACATTTTTAAGCTTCTTTTTGTAGCCTGATCTTTTTAAATGATATCAAACCATCACATATGATTCATTTCTAGTGTCTCCGCTATTCCCTGACAGCTTGGGTATCGGTCTTACTCTACCAGTTGCAAAATTTTATCGACTATTTCAGTGACTGGCCGACCAGAGCGAAACATCAAAATTACCGGAACGGAATCGAGTAAACCACTTCTTTTGATTCTTTTGTTCAGTCACAGTCACATTCTCACCGTACATTTCAAAATTTTTTTCACCTTTCTTTTTACACTTTTTTTAATATTTTTTTTTTTTTTTTTTTAAAACATCAAATATAGATACAGATACAGATGTAAAGTTTTGGTGAAGTGTAAAAGTTCTCATGTGTGATCGAGTACACGGCATTCGCACATTTAGAATGATTTTTCCCAATTAAAATGTATTAAGTTGACCGAGTAGAGTTTCTTAGTCTTCTTTTATATCCATCACGCGACGGATGGACCAAAAACAATCCGAAGAAATCTAAAAAGATTCTTCTGGGGTTTGATTAAGACATGTCCATCTGGTTAATATTTATGGTAAACATAAATTCCAATAGTTATGAAAGAATGTTTTGTTCGTTTTTCAAACTTTTTAAAAAAAAAAAAAAAATTACTCTCTTTAAAAAAACTTTTATTCGCTATTGATCTTTACCAGGATTCAATAGGGAAAAAAATAACTAGAATACCCTTACTTAGCAAATGAAGTTATAATCAATTGTTTGTTTGGATTCTCTTTTTGCTCTTAAGAAATTTCCCTTAGAATAAAACAAAAAAAAATAACTCTATTACAACAAGAACAATTTGAAATGATTTTTCTCATTATTTTCAATTACCAAATTTTCAGCGACAAAAATAAATAAGAGAAGAAAAAAAAAATCACGACTTTAACTAAAGCTTACAGACATTGTGCGCGACTTTCAATTTCTATTAATTTCTTTATTTTTCTTGTTAGGTTGGTAGACACAGTGTCATTTTCTGTTTGTCTGGGAATTAAAAATTGTCAGTTTCTTTGTCGAACTGTCATTTTAACCGTTACGTGTGTTGGTGGATTAGTGTTTAATAATAACTTGTGATGACGTCCTCATCGTCCTCATCGTCATCGTCATCGTCTTCGTCTTCGTCTGCGTCTGCGTCTGCGTCTGCATTGTTGTTGCCGTTACATTTGTTATTGTAGTTATTGCTATTGTTGTCCCAATAACAGTAAACTATGCTTTGTCATCATCACATACACATATATATTTATACATTAAGTTTAACTTGCTGAACGCGTTTTTTTTTTCATTGTTTTCGCTTTCAATCATATATGGGAGAAAATGAGAACCAACAAAAACAAAAATAGTTTTGTTTATGTTTTTGTTGTTTTTAGTTTCAAACAACCGAACGCAATGCAGCAACACGACGCGCAAAATATATTTCAATAGTTTACTTTCAGCAGCAATTCAAATCAAATCGAATCACTTTTCTTGTCATTTGAATCATAATGACGAACATGTTGTTGACAATTGACGGTTGTTGACGATGATGAAAAAGCAAAGTTTCATTGATAAATCGCTGGTGCCACAATTGAGTTTTTGTTTTTTGCTTTTCTTTTTTTTTTTCTGTCCCCGTTTACACCTTTCAGTCAAATAATTGTTTTTTTTTCTTATTTTTTAATTTTTTTTTTTTTATTTTTTTTTTTTGTTCATGTTTCAAACAAGTTTGTTTTAAGAAGAGTTGGCGGCTTTAACTTCATAGCGGCCATTTACTTACACTCACTTTAGCGGCATTACACTAAGGCATTACTTTTTACTCCTGCTGATAAATGTTTTGTAAATATTGTTGTTGCTGTGTTGTTGCTGTGTTGTTGCTGTGTTGTTGCTACTATTATTGTTTTGATCTCATCTCTTATTTAATGTCAGACATCGTGGCTTCTTTATACGCTTTCCACATGATATGAAATTTTTCTTTAAATTCCATGTAGTTTTCTCATATATATATATAACACACTTGCTATAGAAGAGATATATTCAATTTATTATTCCGCACGTAACATGTACACATTTTTTGATTCAAAACGACTTCAAAAACTGTTTTTATTTTTTATAAATATAGATTGTTACGGGAATCGCTTTGTTGTAGTGTTGACGGAATTGAAATTTTTATTCGATTGAGGCACTTTGACTTGATAATTAAGAGGCCCATAATCAAGTCTACAGTTTTGCCGAAAAAGCAGAAAAAATATAAATTTCAGACAAAGATAAATGTAAAACTATAAGAAAAAAAAGATTTCCGTGACCAACCAAATTTAAAAAATGGCACCAATCTACCGAAAAGGCGTCTCAGTAACAGTTCACTACTTCATTTCAAAATAAAAATACGGGTTCTTTTTTTTTTTTTTTTTTTTTTTTTTAAGTTTCAATAATTTTATTGAGTAATCTATACCTTGTACAGGACGAATCAACTTTTCACGTAGCCACTCTAACGAGATNCTACTTCATTTCAAAATAAAAATACGGGTTCTTTTTTTTTTGTGTGTGTGTGTATATAAGTTGCAATACTTTTATTGAGTAATCTAAACCTTGTACAGGACGAATCAACTTTTCACGTAGCCACTCTAACGAGATAATCTTCCATTGGGCTCTTAATAACAATGATATCCAAGAGTTGAGACTAACAGGTGTCGCATTATTTCATAATTTTCACAAATTCATAGTTTGCTAGTTTGAGCTTCTAAGTAAGCTGAACCTTGTACAAGAAAAGGTAAAGGTCTCTCGTTAAAATTCGCTGCGTAGAGGTTCGTAAAATTTGAAGTTGCTGAGAACGATGACGGGTTTTCAGCGATACTCTCGTTTACAGCAGCATTAATGTTTTCAAGAGATCAACCGGTATTTCGACGCAAAGGAGAGTTACCATCGATTATACCAATCGATCCAGATTCTTCAAATTATCTTCGAATTGTTGTAAACTTCTCGATCGAAAATTTCGCAAAATATGCGAGCGGTCTCATGACTTTTCACAATTATAACCCGTTCTCCTTTTGTGTAGCGCTCGTGTTTTTAGTAATTAGACTGATCATAAGTGACAGCTGTCAATTTTTCAGAGTTGCCACTCAGATGAAAAAAAATGACACAAAACTTATTGAGACACTCTGTATTCCTCGCAAACATTTGTTCTTAACTATTTAAATATTAATATGCTTTACTTTTATTTTTTCAAAATAATTTGTATGATTAGATCTAAGTCAAATAATGGTTTATTACTTTTGGCCGATTTTACTGCATAAGCTGAAGCGTTCTCGTACTGGAATTTCACTTTTCATCTCCTTTGGTCCGTGCTATTGCTTTTTCCAGCAAAATATAATTTAATTTGGTGAGTTGTTATCGATAACATTCAGTCTTAACTGTTTACCTAAATTATAGAATCTTAACAGGTGAGCTAAAAAGTTCGTAGGCTGAAAAATAGATGGAGCTACTAATATTAAATCCATATGATTTTTAATTAGACCTAAGCTTCAAAAGACAAGTATATAAATTTGACAGCTCTGTTGCACTATTAATATGTGAGTTAGAGCATTTTTATGGATTTAATACTAGTAGCGCCATCTATGGATCAGCCTACAAACTTTTCAGTCCATCTGTTACATGATGACGATGATATAGACTTCAAACTCAAGTTCATATAAAATACCATTTTCGTGACTTACGTTTGTTAAGGCGCGAGAAGGGGGCGCACGTGTGTAACTATATTGATCTTCAGTTTTGATATAGCCACCCACACGTATAAAATTAATAAATTATAATAATTATAATAAAGAGAGAAAATAAGAGTTTGAAATTTATGAGTGAATTCCAAAATTTTGACATTATCTTGCAACAATGTTGGGGTGGAGTTGAAATTTTTTTTTTAATAGTTAAGTCTAAATATTTGATGAGATACCGAATAGTAATTTAAATGTCAATGTTAGTCAAATTTAAGTGTTAACCTAATTGACATATTGCATGCGCCTGTTTAATGTTTAGGTAACAAAGCCAAAGGGGGCTTTAATTTGAATAATTCGTTTTGAGTTTCTAACCCCTAATTTATAATACCGGCACACTTGCCTATGCGCAGCACAAAATAGATAAATAAAGGCAATGAACTTAAAGCCAACAAAAATAATAACATGATTCATAAAAATGTTTACATCTAAAAGAAAAATTATATGAAAGCAAGAAAAATTTTATTTTATATTAAGACAGCCTAAGCACCAAAATCGTTTCATGTCAATTATTTGTTTATTTCTTTTAATGTTTGTTAGCGAATACCTTTTAAAGCTGAAATAAACATCTTTTACTTTGTAGATGTAGAGATTTTTAAATGATTTTTAATTGAAAATTTTTCGAAATCACTCTAATTATGTTATGAAAACGAAAGCTTCATATTTTCAAACTATAACACATAACGTATATACATAATGTATACGTACGGAAAGCGACTATAATTTTCATTATGGCGAAACTCTATTGAGTTGATTAGTTGGCCCCTATTTACAATTAATAGAGGGCTATTACTAACATACGGGCTAAGTCACGTATTTAGAAGAGTTTGGGTGAGCAAGGGAGTAAACGAATGTACGAATTTTATTCGAGGATTTTTTCAGAAAGTATCTAAATTTCTAAGAATTTTTTTGTTGGAAATCTTCTCTTCACCTAGCTACGTGACGCTATTATTACTGTAACATCTTATCCATTATTTATTCCCTTATGATATCAAAACCGAATTCACGAGGTGATACATTTTAGAACTGTGCAATAAGCGTTATGAAGTCATTGAGAAACATTTAATATAAATCTATGAATAGTTTTGAATGAAGCCACAGATATTAAAATTGACGAAATCCTCTCCTATGCCGCCTATACCGCCATAACTGCTAAAGAAGACACCAATCGTTAATCACCTGTTTCCTTAAAGTCACAACTAATCAATTTAGATATATTCAAAGAGAACGAAAGCAAGCTTTATAAGTGAAATCAGTGGTTAGCACTACCCTATACAAGTTATTTTTCTTCTTTGAAATTATTATACCAGAAGCGGAGCTATTTATTTTAAACGGTCCTAACCTTAAAAATTTATTTACCAACAATAATATTAGAAAACAATTTCATCCCAAACATAGTCATTCAATTTAAATTTTATTACTATTCCATCTATCTATTATATTCCAATTTAAACGCTATTACGATCCCTTTCTAATTTAGTTGAAATTAATTCGGAACAGAATATCACTGAAATAAAGGGGGTAACATACATTTTTATGATATTGTTATGAAGTCCGTAAAGTTCATAGAAATTGAAGATGTGTGAAAAAATCTTGATACGAAACAGGGGACAGACTTAGTTATATTCGCAATTAGGTAGGAGTAGAAAGAAGAAATTTTTTAAATTTCAAAATTTTTCAAAAACACCACCACCAAAAGAAAAACGAATAAGTCAAGTCCTGATTATTTAAAAAAAAAAAAAAACAAACAGTCAGCTACAAATCTCTGTAAGTATTTGTTCAAATTAAAGTTAATTGTGCCGTGTAAGTAGTGAGTTTTAACTATTAAAAGCTTTTTCGCGTTTTTCTAATTTGTAAACATGTGCAACAGCAGTTAGTTGCATTGAATAAACGTTGTTTCGAACGTTTTGTTTCTCTTTACTTTTATTTCGAATATTATACAAAAATTATTTTCAAAAAAAAAAATTTCAATTTTACTTGAAATTTTTATATATAAAATTGAAGTCACGTTTTATATAAATCTGTGACTAAAAAGCTTATCATTGAACATGACATGATATTCAAAGAAAATATAAAACGTTATTATAAATTATCTAGAACAATGAACTGCTACTACAGCAACCATGGCAACTGACTTACAGAATATTTTCAACAATTTCAAAAAAAAAAAAACAACCAAAAACCAAAAAAACAAAAAAACAAAAGTGTAAATGAAAAGAAAAAAAAAATAAATGAATCCCATGTAATGGTCATAGAAATAAACATTTTTCAATTTAATTTGCATTAAAAAGCATAAAAAATCTATAAACGTCGTCAATACCGTGAATATCGTTAAATGTTTGTCATCATCCGAAAACAAAAACTATACATCAGGTAAGAAAATTATTTTCTTTTATAACCATCACCACGTTTATCTTGAAAGTTCGCAAGTTTGAAAAAAAAAAAAAACTAAATTTCAATACTTTCACTACTAATGTTAAGTAGGTGTGGCAGAGAATTTGTCCATTTTTGTGGAATAACGTGGAAATTTTTATTGTCTAGTTTATAAATAGTAAGCAGAACATCCGGGAGGCAAAAGTATTTCAGTTTTTTCTTCTAATATAGGCGTGTCTTTTGCTACGAAAACACAACAGAGCTGTTCCCAGTTTACATTGTACTATAGTCGTCTTTCTTGATCGATTTTTCTGCGAAATTTGAAGCTGGTATCTTCATTTTGGGGTTCAGGAAAATATTTACCGCAGAAATTAAACAGACAGACCGACAGACAGACAGACAGACAGACAGACAGACAGACGAACATGCTTAGAACAAGGATGGCGATAAATTAAGCAAACATTGAGGTGTGAGGTATATCTCTTTTGGAAGCCGCCTCTCTCGGCGAAAAAATAATTTTTTTTTTTACCCAAATGTCAAATTGAAAATTTTGAATGTTTTTTTTTTTTTTTTTTTTTGCATGAGAGAGCTATTTTCTAAAATAGATAGCACGTCTATAAACAGTCTCAATGACTATAATAAAAAAATTAGATGAATTGAGATTCGCATCGCTGTCGCACTCACTACATTCTTCTAACCTAGCTACCGCCGTCTCTTATATGCTGCTAAGTCTCAAAAGAAAGCCAGACGGAAAAAAGATTTGAATTAAATGAAAATATCATTACGGAAACAAAAAGGATCTTTGGATTCATAATCTGTGTTGAAGAATTTTCAAAAAAGAAAAGAGATTCTTCCTATTAAGTTCTGGGGACAAATTTAACAATATAATATTTGACAGGATCATTCAGGAAACAAAATTATTCGATTTTTTGTTTTGAATATATAAAATGCGATGTTTTTGAATTGCTCGTAAGAAAACATTTTTGAAGGCTAATATCATAGTTTAGATACTAGTTGACTTTAAATTAACTTAACTTTTTTCAGACGCCCCAGATTGCCATAGTTATCCTCAGAAAAAATTAAATATAAAGATAGACAAAAAATTAAATATAAAGATAGAGAAGAAAAAAGTTCGCTAAGATCCTAAAGAAACAGAGAGTTAGTACAATTAGTCTCAGTTGTGGAAGGTCATTCGTCCATTAATAAATCAATTTACTTCCGCTCCCATTTCTAACTTCCAATGAGAACAATCTAAGACGATTTATATTGATTGATTGAGTAAAAGACGGAAGCAATAAGAGCAATAACTTCAAGGTACAAAAAGCGCCACATACCATTGAAACGTTCGATCAAACCTCTGCACACACAAACACATACATAAACACAGACACGCACGCACATATATATGAATAGAAATGTCTTAATATAAAGTCAGTTGTGTGTGTGTGTGTGCATTTATTTTAATTTATGGCACAATACATTTTCCAATGACGTTCAATGCTCTCACTCTTTAGTGGTAGTAATGTTTAGCGGCCCAGAAAGTGACATTAAAATAAATACATATATATATATATATATATATATATGTGTGTGTGTGTGTAACAATCTCGAGAAAAACAAATCAATAAAAAAAAAAATAAAAAATAAAAACACCGAAGAAAGAAAGAAAAGTGGAACCTTTAAATAAACATAAGCGGGTGTCTGGGGGCAACTAGACGGCGGGTGACGGTAACAGTTAACATTCACTTGTTGTTAAATTTAAATGTTAAAATTCACTTCGCATACTCTAAACTAATTCGCATGTTTACGGTATTAATACGTGTGTATTTTTGTGTTTGTTCATAATCTTATTAATGTGTTGCTGTTGTTATTGGTCCAGAGTGCAAAGCATGCAAGTTTCAAGACAGTAGTTAACTATTTTACTTACTACTCAGCGTATATATGTATGTATGTATGTATGTCTGTGTTGTTAACATTTTCTTTACTTTAATGCGTTTGAATTTTTTTTTTGTTTTTTTTTTTTATTTTTATTTTTTTTTTTTATTTTTTTCTCTTTATTAAAACTTATCGCCAATGGTATAGTGGTAGCGGTTGGCTGGCTGACTGGCTGGCTGGTTGACTGCGATGTTGTGTCTCGAAGTCAAATAGCTAAAGTTGCTGTTGTCTGTTAGCCTCGACCACCTACTTTCGAGAAAAAATGTGAAATTTAATCTTTTCTTTACCTGCAAAATTTATTACAATTTCAACGCCCACTTGGAGAAATGCCAAAAACGACATTTTTCGGTTTTTTAGGTTTTATGAATGACATGACGACGTAGTGTATCCAATATACACCAAAATCCATAGAAGGCCTTATTTACCTCGACTAATAGCTCCGTCGGCAATTTTTACAAAAAATATTTTCGACAAATCGCAGTTTAATTTCTCTAAGGAATTCATTTCAAATTTTATGATAATTGAAAATAACGATTTCACTTCAATAATAATGGCTTTAAACTTCAAAGGATAAAATTTGTAAAAAATTTTTTTTTTTTTTTTTTGAATAAACAACATTTTCTGAGCTCCTTTTTTTTTTTTTTTTTTTTTTTTATTGCAAATAAGTGCGGTTTTAATATATCACTAGCATATCATTGTTGTTATTGTAATTGTTTACTATTTAAGATAAATATTAATATTTATTAAACTTAAAAGTACTAACTGCACATTTTTTTTTTTTTGACAGTTAAGCGTTAAACACAAATACGAGATATAAATTGATTAAACAAATCTATGTTATTAAACATGATAAAGTATAGTGAATGGTGCTAGAGAATAACTTCCTATTTACCTGAAATGTATGACTACCAGAGTATTATAAAATATATATATATATATATATATATATATATATATTTAAAAAAAACCGCAAACATGGCACATGCATGGCACATAAGCCAGCAAACAAGAAATTAAATTTTGTTGTTTAGTTTCTTTTTCTGTTTCAGTTTCGAGTTTAGAATTTAAAAAATAATTTTTAATAATTTATTATTATAAATTTTCATATGATGATGCAAAAGTAAGTGATCCCTTCCTTGCTTGCCTGAAATTAATCCATAAACTGTAATAACATCATTGACAAGGTATACATAGATTTGGTCAGGTTTAAAGCGGTATTCAAAGATAACGGTATTAGGTTACCAATAGTTAGGCCTTCAACAGTTTGTGATTTATGCAGCATGAATAATATTAATTTTTGTTCGTTTATCGTTAAATAATACCATAATGAATCATAGATCGTGTTAATGACCTCCTCGTTCTGAAAAGAAAAACAAAATTTTCTCTATCATTCAAAATTCTTGTTTTCTTATAATAGATTCGATTTTTTTTTTTCTAACCGCTCTTTCATATAAATTTCCCATACCGCAATAAATGTAGAAGAGTACAGCACAATAAATCAAGTAACCGACTGCATTAGGATAAATACCCAAGAATTGACAAACCAAAGTACTTACTGTACCTATTATTGCAGTACTTACTTGTACTAGTATTACCCAAAAGTAAGTGGATTTAACGGTTTCAATAAATCTAAATAAATAAGTTTTTGTTTTTTAACGGTTTCTTCAACCTTTAAGCAGAAAAAAAAAATTATATCATTACACTTACGAAACATGTCTCTGATGCCATTTTAGTATATCTTGTAATATAGGCTTTGATTTGAAACTATTCCTTGGATATCGTAACAAAGTTTCATTTAAATCTTGAAATTTACAATAAAGCAGATCCTTAAATAAACAGGTATGTGCCAGTAATAAGAAACATAACGAATCCGCCGCAAAATTGCCATAAGATCCTATTGTTAACATCATTGCTTGTGCAGCAAAATGAATTCTAAAGCCCCAACCTATGTTATGATCCAAACCGGGTATTAACACTTGACCTATTAATAGCTTTTCATTCTTTATAAAATAATAAATGAACGGTAATACCACCACCGTACTTAAAGCTAAAAGACAGAATGCAAGTATTGTGTAATTAATCCGCGTTATTAACGCTATAGAATTGTGCAAATATTTCAGATATTTTGATGAGTTACGTCGTTCATATTCAAGATAGATTTCTTTAAGTTCTTCGGCAAGTTTTCGTAATGTCTTACGATTGCAGAGAATATTTTGAAATTTAATTAGACCCTGAATATTTAAAAGAGAATCAAAAAAAACCAAATTAATTTTTTTTTTTTTTTTTTTACTAAAATTCAAACACAATTACCTGACTGGCTGTAGTTGACATCGTAATTACTCTCAATACAATACCCCAATCATTTTGAATACCTACGTATATAGTGTAGATAAACAGAATGAAATATACCACTATTAGTAATAAAGTTAAGAAGGTGAGTATATTCAGGTGAAAGTTTTTAACAAAAATATTGCACCCGCATAACTTCATAAGAGTGACACTAATATTTAAAATTTTCTGATACCGTTCCGAGTAAAGTCTCATCTTGTCTAACGATAGAATTTGAATGAATTGAATAATGAGTGCTCAAAATACTGGGTAACATTGACTTTAACAATTGATACCCAATTACGTATCCAAAGTGTTATTATTACGTTTTAATTAACGGTTACAGTTTATTACTATCCAGTTATTTCACTTTAATTCTTGTAATTACAAAAGGTACGAAAAGAATCTTTTATTGCTTTATTGGGTGATATGTTACGTCTTCACGGTTTTCTAGTACATTTTTTAGCTTCTTTTTGTAGCCTATTCTTTTTAAATGGTTTCAAACAGTCATATGGCCGATGTTTAGTGCCTCCACTATTTCCTGACACCTTGTGCGTCGCTCTTGCTCCAATCAATTGCAAAACTTCATCGAATTTTTCAGTGATTGACCGCCCAGGACAAGGTACATCTTTGACATCAAAATCTGTGTCCTTTGTTTACTCACAGCGTTCTCATCGGTCATTTCACAAATTTTTCAGAAGTTTTGCCGTTGCCGTTGCCGTTTGTTCCCTTCTTTGTAGTACAAAAACATAACAGAGCATATTTCCTCAGATATTGTGCTTATTTTCGAATCAATGTCCCTTTTTATAGGAATAAAGAATTCAAAAACTATCTTTAAAAAAAAATTTAAGTTGAAATGTCACCTTTTAATCACATGTTCGTTTCAGACAATCAAAGTGAATGTTGCCAAAGTAAATGTAGATGCAAAAAAAAAAACCGCGGAGACTTTTTATATGATGCAATATATGTGTATTTGCGTTGTATAAAAGAACGAAGCCATTCATTCGAATCAAGTGGAATTTAAACACAATATTTGTTTCGCCTTAAGGAAGATGCTGATATTACTAGGTTTCTACAGATGGCGCTGAAGGCATATTTTGTATTATTGGACCGAGAAGAGGAAGAAAGCGAGATAGAAAGAGAGAGAAAGAAAGTAAAAGAGAGACAGAGGAAGAAAGAGAACTTTCTCTAACTAGATATGTGTGTTATGAATTCAGCCCTTCACTCTTTAATAGGGGCTTTCAAAGCATACTATTAAGTTTTTTACGAACACTTTCATGCCCATCAACAACAGTCGAAGAATATAATAGAGGGATCCCGATTTTTAATTTGTCCTTTTTACTCTCTTGACAAGTAAGAACAAGAAAGCAGAAAGTGCAGAGATATTTAACGTTCTTTCGTTTGGATGACGTTGATTTTCTGAATGTTCATTCATGATCGTAAAAGTTAAGACAGGCGTTTTAAAAATGCCATTTATTTTTATGATTATAAAATCATCACTAGACACATGCGAAAGTGGAACTTAAATATATGAAATCGCCGTTGAGCTAAAGCTTTTGTATAAATATTTCTCAGGGCCTTTGGAAAGTGTGCGAAAAAGTTGTCACACGTCTCTCCCCCTGGATAGTAGTTCCCACATAACGAAGTTCTTACAAAAAGATTAATCACCTTCCACTTAGCATGCCTTTTCTATTTGCAAAGAAACACACAAACCTTATGGGCGAGCAAATTTCGTATTTCGCCGAATATAATAAATATGTCCAAGGAGTATCTAGAATAAGGTGATAAAAAGGTTGTTGCAATCGACCCTAATGGGGGAAGGCTTTCAAAATGTAGCATTCTTCACGAAGTAAATATTAGTAGGT
>KK351239.1:222903-261083 GCA_000671755.1 Glossina brevipalpis
AGTTATATTTAAATATAACTTCACACCCTTTTATATCATTTCCCTTGGAGGATATCTAGAATACTTAAAACGTGATGTCTTAAGAGCATTGTTCGTAGGGTATTATTTTCAATAAATCCTTCTCTTCTCTTTTCTCGTATGCTCTCTTCCCCTCTCCTCTCATCTCATCTCATCTCCTTTCGTCTCCTTTCTTTTCCTTTCCTCTCCTCTCATCTCATCGCATCTCCTCTCGTCTCATTTCCTTTCGTCTCATCTCCTCTCGTCTTATCTCATCTCATCTCCTATCGTCCCGTCTCTTCTTCCCTG
Source organism: Glossina brevipalpis (assembly GCA_000671755.1). Taxonomy (NCBI): domain Eukaryota; kingdom Metazoa; phylum Arthropoda; class Insecta; order Diptera; family Glossinidae; genus Glossina; species Glossina brevipalpis. The sequence continues at coordinate 223,210 of KK351239.1, forward strand.
ATGTCCCCGCCTTTCTGCTTCTCCCCTCCGATCTGCTTATCTGTGCTCTCTTCTTTGCACTCCTCTCTGATGTCCTTTCCTATTCTTTCCTTTCCTTTCCTCTACTCTCCTCTCCACTCCTCTCCTCTCCGTTCCCCTGCCATCCCCTCCCCACCCCATCCCAACTTTCCTTTCCATCCCTTTCCTCTCCTCTCCTTTCCTTTCCTTTCCTCTCCGATCATTTTATCGCATTTCATCCTATTTCATCCTATTTCATCGCATCTCCCCTCGGCTCCTTTCTTTTTCTCTTATCTCCTCTTCTCTCCTCTTCTCTGCTCCATTCTCCATTCCTCTGCTCCACTCTCCACTCCTTTTCTCTCCTCCCGTTACGTCTCGTTATCTCGCTAATAAAACGTTGTCTTATGTATAATATGTGTTCAATAAATTCCAAAATACTTTTATTTTAAATATATTTGAATACATCCTTCCAGGACTTAAGTTAAAAGAGCATTATTACAATTGTTAATTTATGATTTTGCTAGATAAATTTAAACTTAACTTAAAGCTCTGCTATTCAGTGGCGTGTGCCATTGTACTTTATTAACGCAGCAATTTATCTTTTTTTCTTTGCTAATTGCAGGTTGATTGATTTATACAAAATACTCTGAAAGTCATTCACAAAAGCATTTGCTTATGCCTGAATGCACTTAGCACTTAAATTTAAAGTACAAAGTTGCTGTTGTTTTTCTTTTGTTAAATGAATGATATCATTACTAAGAAAAAAATAAATAAATCACATAAAGAATCATTAACAATTTAATGAATTGAATTAATGAATTGTTTTATTGTAATAAACAAGTGAAAAAACTGTGGCAAGGTAGGTATACTTTATGAAAAATATTAAATAAAAAATATTATACCGTTGTTGACTTTTCTAAGTATTTGTTAAATAAACAATGAATTCTACATTTTAAATTAAAAAAAGTGAAACGTAACTAATTTTACATGAAATTTTTGCGGTCTATGAACGACATGTAAGTAAAGTGAAATGTACATTAAAAAACATTTGTTTCTATGATGATAAGGTGGTAAGTGATTTTTATTTTGTTTTAACTATTTCGGATAATAACTACAACTCAAAGCAAAGATCGCCAAATATTTGTTCGGCATATCAGGTCTCTTGAACAGATTGTTTTATTCTACAGCCTATTAATCATCAAGTATTTCACAAAAGATTGATAAGAATTTTATTTTTACCAGATTTGCTTATCACGATTTTTTGTTTAATGAAATTTTTTGAATACCTTAACAAGCACGAACGGTGACTATTAGACATTAACGTATATTTTGTTGTCCAAATTTCGTAACCTTCTTTCAATAACATATATTAAATCGGATATATCTCATGCGTTTACCCTAATATTTGCCATTTTATAATATGGTTGGATCAAATTTAATTTAATAACTGTTTAACGTACTAAAATAGTAAAAACTTTCTAATAAAAATGGATGGATTCTGTATCAAGTGCGTTTGTTAAGCAAATTATGGTCGATATAATCGTTTATCTAAGCGTATTATAAGCGAAACTATAAAGAAATTTGAACAAACTGAACCTATAACAGCCTTGTAAGGTCTGCACATCATTAAAACGCACAATCGATCGAATGTTGATGTTGTTAGTGGAAAGGCTTGCAAAAGATTCAAATTTATCCATTACATGACGCTTACAAGCATTTGAGCCTGTCTTACGGCACATTATGTCGCATTTTGTAACTACTACTTCAACTAAAGTAAGAACTGAAGCCAGCCAGCTAGCCAGCTGCCGAGATATTGCAATGTGTAGAAGATATCCTTATACGAGTTTTCCTATCGAATTTTCTTCAGTGCATATGTCAAATAAGCAAAATGTGTAGGATCTGGATCAGTAAAAGTCCACAAAAACAACTTTCGAAAAACCATTGCATTCTCAAAAAGTAATGGCATGATATGATATTTGTGATCTGAAGGTGCAATAGTCTCTTACTTTTTTTAAAATGACGAGGATGTGCCACATAATTATAATTTTATTTTTTTTTTAACATGAAATTAAAGATGTGGATGTTGAAGGTATGTGATTTGGAACAGAACGGTACCACAAAGCCACCCAAATGTTCCTTTTTGCCATTGTTACGTGAGAAGTTTTTCGGATGTATAATTTCATATTTTGATGATGTGAATTGACCACCAAAATCATGTGATTTCTCGCTTGAGTTTCTTTTTGTGAAAAGGGGTCGACGAGGAATTTATTCGAATAATTCTCAAAATTTACTGACGATTTGAAAGCGAACATTTCTCAAATTGTTACCGATTATGTGCAAACAAGTCATCGCTCAAATGATCTCAAAAGGTTTCAGTCCTGTAAGATGTTCCTTTGGAGAACATTTGAATGTGACGTTACATTCCATAAATAATGGCAAAGTCCAAGCAAAATATGGAAAAGATAGGAATAATCTTCTAATCCGAATCTCAATCAGAAGTGTGTTTTCTTTACGTGACCTTACGTTATATAAGTCGGTTTGAAATGTTTTTGTCAGCGTGAAAATGCTTGACTTTATGAGAAATGTATTTAATTTCGTATTTAATCGAAAAATATTTTGAAATATTGACCCATTAAATAAGAGTTACCTAAAATGTTACGTCAATTTACGTAAATAACGCGTGCGATTAGATAGTTAATAAATGAACTAATCGGTTAAGTGCATACTAGTACGAAGTAAGTAACCGTCAGTGAACTATTTAACAGAGCAATAAGTAATTCTCGCGCATTTGAATAATTGACGATAAAGTAATTAAGACGATTAAGTAAATGACGCTGAAGTCAATGAAGTCAAATGTCAGTTAAATAACTACCGATTGAATAAGTAACAATCGATTAATTTTCATTTCAGTTAATTTCGTTTAAGTTTCGTTAACGCAAACGTTTAATGATAAATATTCAAAAATAGTTTTTTAGAATTTTTTTTTATATTTTCATGGTCAATAAGACGCATGATAATTATACAGTAAAAGTGATAATTGATTGTTTTGTAAGTGAGTTGGTAAAGTTATATGAATGATGCAATACACACTCATGTTTATGATATACACACATATAATACTAAGTTATTTTACGTAATGATTTTGTTTTAATTATTAACTACCGTAGTTTATATAGTTTTTTTTGAAATAAATAAAATTAATTTTACTGATTTGAATCATCATATTTTTGATATTTTTCCAGATCATTACAAATTATTGCTAATTAAATTGATTTTAAGGTTTTATCTCTGTGCTAGTCAATTACACCGAAGAAGAAGAAGAAGAAGCAAGCTTAATATTTAGTTTTTTTGCAAACTTTAAATCTCATATAAACAATGAGTGGGAAGAATGAGCAAAACCGTAATCGAATTTAAAAGATGTCGGATCTTCTAACTTTGAATTCTGAATACTTAATGCGATACATTTAGAACAACAATCTTAGGTATGAAAAGAAAGTAAAATCTCAAATGAAATGTTCACTACAAAAAAAAATGCATCATCAATTCAATACATTATATCATGAGAAAAAAACATTTGGGATTAATGCCGTGCGTCGTACAAATAAATCAGCCAAATCTGTTAAATTGATAAACTTATTTAAAAAAAAAAAAAAAAAAAAATAAAACTTTAATGATCCAACCTAAAGACTTATATAACTAAAAACCTAAAAAACCTACATAATAATGTATTAAAAATTTTACTTATAAGAGATTTCTTTGAATTTTCACAAACTCTTCCATGAATGAATAGTAATTTTTGCTAGAAGCGACAAAAAAATTTATGTAATATGAAATGAAGAAAACTAATTTCTTCCGTTAACAAAACTTATACATAATTCCGGCCATAATTCATTTTTCTTATTTTCAAAGTCATTAAATATTTTTGTAAATATATTTAACTTCAAATATACCGAAATATCTATAAGTGTGTATCTAAGTGTACGTAAGTGTTACTCTCTGGTAACAACAATCAAGTGATAAGTGATTTTGTGTCACAGACAATAATATTAAGCGTGACTTCCTAGCTAACTGCTGGAGTGCTATAAAGGCTCCTCGCCGCTTATTTACCGAATCAAGCGTTCGTAAAATGACACAAACAAAAAAAAAAACAAAAGAAAAGAAAAAATAAAAGAAAAGAAAAGAAAAGAAAACGCCAGCGCTCGCATACAAATGGTAAAAATAGAAATTGACAACAACAAGAAATTGAGGAATTTTCGGCAGCGATTGGTATGAACATCTGTTGGTGGAAGATGAGGGTGCTAGTAATGATGGTGGTGGTGGTGGTTGTGATGGTAGCGGTGATGGTGACGTCGACGGCGACAGCGACGATTTTTGCTTACATAACGATGACGGAGAAAATAGATTTTTTCAATGACATCGTGATTATGAATAATACTTAGGAGACATATTTTTAAAGGGGAAGAAAAAAGAGCCTATTAAAATTTATTAAGTGATAATTTACAACGAATGAAATTTCGAAAAATATGGAAAATATTTCTTCCGGTATGATCAATAAATTTAGAACCAGTCGTCGTTTAAGTTCAAGAGATATGAACGCTGAAGCTATGTTTTTTTTTTCTACCTCCAAAGGAATATTAAATCCTATCAATCGCTTTTCATTATAAACTTCTAAACAGTCTGTATATAATGTCATCTGAAATATGCAATATATGCAATATATAATATATAATATATAATATATAATATATAATATATAATATATAATATAAAATATATAATATATAATATATAATATATAATATATAATACATAATATATAATATATAAAATATATTATATATATATATATAATAATATATATAATATATAACATAATATATATAATATATAATATATAACATAATAATATATAACATGTAATATATCATATATAATATATAATATATAATATATAATATATAATATATAATATATAATATATAATATATAATATATAATATATAATATATAATATATATTATATAACTATTAATAATCAACACACCGATCAATATGTCGTGGGACTGACAAATAGATTTCGTTGTTTCTAATAACAAAACCTTATGATTATAGAAAGTGCGCCAAGATGACAAACGACAACTGTTTAAATTCATGTAATTTCGATTATTTGTTTGCAAGAAAGTTACAGTGATTTTATTAACATTACATTTGTTATTTTGAAAACAATAACAAAAATTTGAATTTCCGACTGTAACAATTGATGGAATTTTTGATGAGAAAATTAAAGATCAAACTCAATACTGGCTTGACAAACGTTATGATAATCCACGTCCACGTCGGAAACAATTTGGTGGTTTGTTGTGTTTTAAACACAATCGTATGAACACTGGTAATATTGAATGCAGCTTATACCGAAAATAGATTATATCAGAAAATATCCAAAAAGTTTTTGAAAATTATTTTCGGTAACCGAAAAGTTAAGTTGAAAGAGATAACTGATATTCTAAAGATATCAAATCAAAAAACGGTGTATTTACTATTCTGCATAGAAAATTTGGGTTTGAGAATGAAGTTTTCTAATCAGTTACCACGTTTACGCGCTTTGATGATGATATAATGGCCACAATGGAAATATTGCAAAAAAAAAAAAAAAGTTAAACTTCCACTTACTAATCCACCTACACTATTCCCCAGATTTGGCGCATCCAGCGATTGTTGTTTAAACGCAAATTTGATACAAAAAGATACTCCAGAGAAAAGAATTTGAATCAAACGATTGCAGAGACTGAAATGTGTTTTTACGATTTTGACAAATCTTTCGCCAAAAAAAAAGGAATCGAAATGTAAGAGAATCCTTGAATTGATGGTATCACACTTGAATTAAGTGAATGAAGTTGAATTTTGAAAAGAAAATGTTTTATATTTACTTAGTCGCGTGACTTATTGGCCGAAAATAAAACATAAAATCCTGATCAGTATACTTTTGAAGTACGTATAGCATTCATCTTTGGAAAAACTTTTTATCTTTTCGAAAAACTGCACTGTATAATCGAAGGTAGGAGCAACTTTTGGAATATCACTTGAGCCAAACAAATATGCTTTAGACTTAACATTCCGACAATTGCTGCGTTATGATCTAAGCAGAGCAAAGTCTTCAAAGTCGAATAAGCTTCTTTTTTTTTTTGGAGAAAAACTTAATACACATGCTATACGTTCTCGTTGTTGTTGTTGTTGTTGTTGTCCAATAGTAGATTATTTTTTTTTTTTTTGCAATACTTGTTTTGACCTCAATGGCCTTCCAAGCACTGCTCTTATATGAGTAAGATTTTAACTTTGCTTTGGATCATAGTTTATTCAATTAGAAGATTTCCAGTCTCGTTTCGAGTACCTACCAACATTTGGTTAAAAAAAGTTGTTAAAATTGTCGAAAAAGGATACGAAAAATTTTCACAAAATTAAGCAAAATATGTTTGACATAATAAAAGTGAAAGACTTTTTAAGATTATTTTACTCTTAAAATAAAGAAAGATTCGAAAACTTACACTTACACGGAGAATTAGCTTCGCTTTAATTGAATGTAATGTTCGCTTCTCTTGTTTATACTTTTAAAATGGCAGAAATAGCTATAGAATACCGAATGTAATTTGAATTTAAAAACTTAAAAATCCCTTTAAATCTCTTACTTATACATAATTCTTTTGTTCAAATGAAAATTCCTTTTTTTCTTTCATACACGTTTCCTAAGGAAGTACTAGATAAGGGTTGTTTATCTTACTATTACTATCAACAGCTGCTCTGTTATGAGAAATATTTCTATTCTATTTGAAAAGGACTCGAATTAAAATTAACGAAATATTTATCTCCCCTTTTTGTCAACTAGACTCAATGTGAAGTTTTATTTTAAAAAAAAAAAAAAAAAAAAAAAAAAAAAAAAAAAAAAAAAAAAAAAAAAAAAAAAAAAAAAAAAAAAAAAACGGAAAACTTTCATATCAAGTCTGTCGCTTAAGTCAGGAAATTCTCCCAATTGCTGTTGTTTCGGTATATTTTCGTTTCTTTTTCTTTCCTTGTTTTTTGCGTTTTTGTGGAGGGGGGGGACTGCCCAAAGAGGTTGCATACTAAAGGAGATCGAGTGTTTTAAAATGAAATGAAACGAAATGAATCTGACCTCATAACCTAAACTTTTATAATCAAGCAATACTCGTTTTACAATTACATACTAGCAAACACTTCATACAACGAAATAAGCAACAACAACAACAACAACAACAACAACAACAACAACAAACACCAACAACAGCAGCATCAAATTTTTTTTTCCTTACTTTTTTTTTTCTCTTTTGTTATACGGAAGAGAGGGCCATGCGGGAGGATTTTTTTTTTTTTTTTTTTTTTTTTTTTTTTTTGAATTTGTAAAACATGATGTTTTTAGTGTTCACACAAAAAACGAAATGTTCATAATATTTAAACCTGATACAACAATAAAAAAAAAAAAAGAAAAAAAGAAAAAAACAATCATGATGATAATGATTGTAATGCATGTTGTAATGCATGATTTTTCTTAACATTTGCTTTTCTTTTTTCCCTCATGGTTCCCTCAACTATTTCTATGTACTTGGACGCGCGCGACTCCTCTTATTTCATTAAAGGAATTCTGCTCACATTATCTGACCTTTACTAAATACTGAACATGTTGTATATGTTGCTTAGTAGTTTAGCATTGTTATTGCTGTTGTTGCAGTTTCTTTGTTTGTTTGTTTGTTTGTTTGTTTATTTGTTTATTTGGTTGCGCTGAAAAAAAAGCCAAAGCTTCCAAAATTGTAGTTAAGTTATTTGTTTGTGTAATTTTCGTTTTTGTCTTAATCATAACGATGTCGATACCTTGTATTGTGTGATGTAATTACCACATTAAACAACAGTTGTATGTTTGCTCGTTGCAATATCTACTTGAGAAAATCTTCTATGAAAGCAATCATTCACTCATTTAGCAAGTGGGCGGTAGATAATAGATTTTTAGCGCTTATTAAGGAAGTGCTAAGACAACATATCATTCAGTTTAACAACTTAAAAAAAAAAAAAAAACAAAAAAAAAAACCACTCTTTAGTAAGTGTTGGTTTAAGTGAATGGTTGTTGTATAAAGATAATGCACTCGAAGCAAAAGACGCAACGACCAACAACGAATGTTATAAAAATCGTCGTAAAATTATCAAAAGCTTAGATAGCTTAAAATATATAATTCCATACACACTACATTTATTTATTTATTTTTTTTATTTTTTTTTTGGTTTTTTTTAACAAGCTCTGACTGCTAAAACGTTGCGAATAACTCTGTCAGCGCACTTATAGTCGCCGCCAATATGGTACTAAAAATGTGAATGAAATGAAATTTTTTTTTTTTTTTAAACCGCAAAATGTTTGTCATGGCGTCTTTGGAACCGATTAACACACTCAGAAGAGAAGGTATTTGAAAAAAAAAAAAAATATGTTTTGCTTTTCTTGACGAGCACATTTTTTTTTTCTAAAAAACTAAAGATTCAACTTAACATTCTTTTAATGTTTTATAAGGTGAATATAAATCAATTATTAGGGGAATCATTATAATCAACACAAACGAATCGTCGTAGTGTATGGTATTTTCATTATTCTATTTACAACTATCAGAATAATCCTCTCAGAATATATATATGCAAAAATATAAATATAAAACCGTAAACTTAAAAATCTAAACGCGAACGATAATGTTCAAATATTCTTATCAGTGATATTGTATAAAAGACTACGCGTTCTGAAATACTTCAATATTATTGGCAGACAAACCTACTCTCCTCTTTCTTTCGGATTGTAAAATTATAAAGCGAGTTCCTTCCCAATCGACTTAATAAAAAGTTTAATCATTAACAATATGACAAAGGAGATGACGAGACCGAGTATGCTCCTTGAAAAACTCCCTGATTTCGTATTAGCAATAAATAGAAGTCACTGATAGATTAAGGAAGTTCATAATGTACTACCCAAAGCACATAAATAATGGCACATACATACACACACACACACACACACATACAATGTGGTATGTAGCAAGTAAAGTAAAACTCTGGAAGAAGCTCTTAAAAATGACTCAATAGTTTTCAACGTTAGCGTTTACCAAACCAGAATAACTAACGTTGTAAATCATACACACAAGCATCGTCTTGTTTGAAAGCTATTTTCATACACATTTACCTGATATATGTGAATATCTTTGAAATTTCCTAGTTTGGCCGCACCAGAGTCTCTAACTTAACTATTTTTCCATAGTTGAATTATGCTGTGGTACCAAATTTCAAAAAAATTTTAAAAATACTTCTGGAAACCCGAATTTGAATTCACCTAGCTTATTTGAAAGCTATTTTCATACACATTCACGTGATGTAGGTGAATATCTTTGAAATTTTCCAATTTGGCCGCACTAGAGTCTGTAATTTGGCTAATTTTGTTTAATCGACTACCGTCAATATATCGATTTTCAAGCATTTATTGAAAGGAATTCACTAAAGAAACAACTTAATTTTATATATAATTTTAAAGGTGGTTTCATTTAGAATCACATGGCGTTTACAACAGTTTCGTAAATATCTTAGTTTGAACGGAGTAGACTTCCAAATCCAACAATTGCTTAAGGCTAATTACTTTACAGATCTATGTTAATCCTTTGAGAGAGCTCTGTTAATGTTATTGGTAAATATTCCTGTGTTAGTTAAATTCGAATTTATCTCTTTACACCCTTATATTAATAACATGCCTGTCAATCATGTTTGAAGGTTCGATTTATACGGCTTGTTCAAACAAGAAGAATTGCATGCTGCAATACTAGGTCTTACTTCTGAAAACTTTTTTTTGATAATAAGTATAATGCATTATACTTTTTTAAATGATAAATACATTCAAGATTGCCCTTAGAACGTATTTTTCTTCTATTCACTAATTACTTTGAATTAAGAATATGTGCGCGCGTCAAGTTTTAACATTGATCTGAAAATCAATGCAATCACGCGGAATTACTTCTATCTTCACTTGAAAAAAATCTCACTCGCGTTAAACTTTTTTGAAACTTTTAAAATTTACTTCTAACTAAGATCAATGTGACAATGGATACGATGTAATTTTCTTGTATTCACATCTAAGTTGTCGATTATCGAGAAGATTCCCTTTAAAACGGACATTAATGAAACTGTTCCCCATAAAAAAAACTTTAAAACTTATTATCAAATATGAAAAGTACAAAAATATATGTATAATAATATATTACATATAAAAAAAAAAAATAAAAAAAAAAAAAAAAGAATAAACAAGCGGTCATCGCAATATTCTCAAACATAAACATTAAGTGCAAACTAAGCAAACTAAACAAACAAAACAATGCGAAGCTAATTATTAGAAAGAAGAAAAAAGCAGAAAAGAGAGAATCAATGAAGTCGTATGAAAATTATTAAAACGCGGTGAAAAGACAAGTGTTAACAATTCAAAGCTGGAAAGGAACATACGACAGAGATGATGATGATGATGACGATGACGAGGATCACGATGATGATGATGATAGTGGCGATGATGATAATGATGATAATAATGACGATAAAGAAGTAGAAAAAGTCAGAAATATAAAAGCAACTATTATTGACTTGAAAAAATACGTTAACATATATATATATATATATGTACGTTAGTATTGTGTTAATATTTACTAAGAACGTAAAAAGACGATAAACGAAAAAGAGAGATATAAGAAGTATCCAAAAAGAAAAGAGCGCTTAAAAGGTACATAAAAAGAGAGTGATAGAGAGAGTAATATAAAGAGGAAGAGAGAGAGAGAGAGAGAGGAAGGAAAAAGCAAATATTATTTTTGAAAATATTCTACGGTACAATTTTTGCAGAATACGTTACGCACACTTTTCGAAAAGCTACATACATACGAATTAATGTTTCACTACAAGTAGTAGTAGTAGGGTGTAAAGTCCGTTAGGTTATCAAACCTTCTTTGTTGTTTTATTTTTTATTTTATTTTTTTTTTTTGTCTTTTCTACACACATAAGCGGTACGCACGCATTCATGCATCAGTAGCTGTATATGCATTACATTTATAGTTGTGTGTCAGTAGTAATTTATATATATATATATACATACATAAGAATCATGCTTACCTTTATAATTTAGAAGTTTTATTCCGTAAATTGAGCATCAACAGAGTAGTTCGTTTTTTTTTTTTTTTTTTTTTTTTTTCCTTTATTTTATTTTAATATTGTTTAAATGTGAATCAGAAGTTTTTTTTTTTTTTTTTTTTTTTTTGCTTTTGGCTCGGTTCGTTAAGAATTAAATAATGACTTCTGGACAGGAGATCTCTGATCTGTGAAAATGTGAAATGAAAACTTTATTTTACTTTTTCACAGTAAACTATAAAGCAAATTTTTTTTTTTTTTTTTTTTTTTATTATGAAAAGAATCAAAAAAAACAAAAAATGTTTTAAAATTTTTTTTAAAACAAGAAAATAATGTTATCTCTGTTATCTTGATAAACAAGATGGTGGTATAGGAGTAGATTGGTAGGTAAGTATGGTGGTGGTGGATTGTTTAATTACTTGCTTTAATTTATTAAGGCAAGCGTGTTAGTGTGATTTTCCATAAAATTGAACCCCGATAAACTTTTTCGTTAAATATATAACATCTCTTTAGATAAATAAAAATTCTTTTTTTTTTTTTTTTATAAGTTTAACAAACACTTTTTCTATGATTTTTATTTTTTGCTGATTTATTTTGTACACAGATTCTCTCACAACCACATTAAACATTAAAGAAGAAAAAAAAAACAGACAACTTGACGCAGTTACTTAGTTAACACACACGTTTTACTTTATTGGTTAGAGTTGTGGCTCTCTAAACCATCAACAACTTTATTTGATATCTTCTTTTATTTATTTCTTGCTCTTTCTCTTCTACTACTATTTTATGCTTCTTCTTTCTTTTTGCACTTTTATGCTGGCTTTGGCAAGAAAATCTTCGTTATCACTACAAGCAAATTTTTCATTCTTTTAAGTTTTGCACAGACGACTTTTACAAATTTTTTTTTTTTTTTCTTTACTTCTTTAAATTTGGTGCTGTATAGAGAGTGTTTAACTTTTTTTTTCTGCCTTTATCTTTATCTTTCTGACTAATTCTCTTGTGTTTTCTTTTCACAGCACTTAGTTTTTATTTAAAAAAAAAAAAAAAAGAAAAACAAACAAACAAACAAAACATTATTTCTTTTGGTCTTTCTTTAAAAATTCCGTAAAAAAAAATTGACAAACGCGTTACAACCCCGACACGACTTTCACGATCTCTCGGCTTAACGGGCAAAACAACAACTGAATCAAACAAGCGACAGTGTAACCAATAGCTGAGAATGCATTTTTTTAGTTTTCTGCTTATGATTACCGTAAGAGAGAAAAAATAATTATTACAAGCAATAAAATAGGAATTAAACACAGATGCCAATTGAATTTTCACAAGAAAGAAAAAAAAAATCTCATACATTTAAGCATTTTATTAATTAATTAACTTGTTTACATGCATAGAATTTTTCATATAATTTTATTATTATTCAAACAAATGAAAATTATTATAAAACTATATTTGGAACGGTAAACATTTGTTACTTGTGTCTTCAATATATTTAGGCACAGTGTTACATTTTTATTTAAAGATTTCTGAAGAAATTTGCAATAGGCGTTTATAATAAGATCTCATTGACTATTCAATCGGTGAGTTTCTAAATCTATCTATATAAAGGGTGGCTCAATAGTATTTCATTTTTAAAATTAAAAACACGTACTTTTTGAGTAAGTTATGATACTTTTATTGCATTGTAAAGTGGACATATTCCGATTAAATATGAAATAAAATATCCGGCATATGGAGAGGTGAGGCCATTATTCTGTTCTGTTCATGCTGAACAACATGTCATCCGAGTTCATGCCATCCAGTTGAGGTCGCAAAAACTCCGTTGCCAAGTTCCTGTAACGAATGCCTTCCACTCAAAAAAAAAAAAAAAGACCGAATCACACCACCTGACGTATAAATTTTTTACTCATAGATTACCAGTGGATTTTCTGAGTCCCAAATTTAACAGTTTTGTCTATTTACGAAGCCGTTCAGATGGAAACGTTATTCATCGACGAAGATCAGATCTTTCGAAAAATCAGGATTCACACTTCACTTTGCTCCATTCCTCATAGACTGACCAAAATCTGTACCAGACAGTTGCTAGTTGTTGATGAATTTATTACTCGTAGATCGCCTGTGGATTTTCTGAGTCTCAAATTCGACACTTTTATTTATTTACGAAACCGTTCAGATGGAAACGTTATTCATCGATCAAGATAAGATCTTTCGAAAAATTGTCATCCACTGTACTTCACTTTGCTTCATTACCCATTGAACGAATTACCGGCGTTTTGTATGATCAATTTTTAATAATTTCAACAATTGTAGGTGACAGCTGTCAAATTTCAGAGTTGCCATTTGCGTGAAAAAAATTACAGAAAACTAAAATAGCCCACTCTTATTGAGACATCTTTTAATTGCATTTAAGATTTTCTTCAAAATTGTGAAAATTTATTACACTCACTAAGGAAAGATGATTCTATCTTCTGAAAATATGTGTAATTTTTATCTGTTTTTAATTAGCAAACATTAAAGATGAGAAAAATGGAAAGAGAACTATGAGAATTTAAAAAGTGACTAGCATTCGCTTCAAAATATACGTACCATAGTGAAATTTTAATTATTAAGAACCCACAAATTGAAGCCGATAATGAGAAATGATTTTTTTTGGATTATTTTGAATGTGGGAAAATGTATTTATTGTAGAAGTTTTCGTGGGTAAAATTCTTCTTAAAATTATTATTCCAATGGTATCTTCCACGAAGCCTTGAAAAAAAAAGGAAGCAAATTATTCAAAAGGAACTAAATGTCTGTAGTTCATTGAACTAAAGCCTTAACTTAACACAAAGAGAAGAAAAAGTCCGATGGAATTCTATCGTATAGTCTTAGTGGTCGTTACGTCTCAGCCTTTTGGAAGATTACACTGCAATTGAACTTTTCTCGAAATAAATTGATGGCATTACAAGATGTACGACATGTTGAATCACATCTTCACATATCGTCCAAGTCGCAACCATCTAATTCATGCACAAAAAAAAAATCGCTAAACATGTTTCTGCAGCGTTCTCCATTCGTGGTGACATTTTCATCCATTCTTTGGTTCACAACATCTATATTTTCAGTAATATGTTTACATTTTTCACAATTTCGATTCTTAAAATTGAAAAACATTAGCATTTAATAGAATTTATTTCAATTAGATTACGAATAGTAAGCTCTCTGTATTGATTGATTGATTAATTAATTTCATGAAACGCGTAAAACGTTTAACAACTTTTATGCGTTGTACAACCATGTGTCTTTCCATAATCATTTGACAGACAAAACTAAACGTCAAATATCAATTTTGGCGGGATGCTGAAAAGCAAAATAGACGGTAGGTATAGCTTTCAAAAAAAAAACCCCTCTTATTTGATCACCCTGCAGATGCATCTACATAAATTACATATATACTCTTGTGTCTAGCCTTTATCAGCTTGCGTGTTAAAAAGGTAAAAGTTGTTGTATTTATTTAATGATCACTAATGAAATTTAAATATAGTTGTAATTCTCTCACTACAAATAAAAAAACTGTCATGCGTCGTAAATGTTTAAAAAAAATGCTTAAAAAAATAATCCCAATTGATCGACTTATAGTTTCGCAGCTAACAGGTTGTTGTTGGCAATTTTCTTTTAATTGTTTCATCCTGCTAAAGATTTGTACTAAACTCTTGGCCGATATTTCTTATAAGTCGAAAATTATAGAATTTGTTTGGGATTATATCAATCGTTATGGACATTATTTGTAAGCGGATCTCTACAATTTTTAATATAAATTTTTAAAATACAAGCGTTCCTGAGATCTTTCAACTAAGGCAATGTTACTCTATTCCAGAAACATACAGGTACCTTCGGTACCTTCGGTTTCTGAGATCTTTCAACTGAGGCAAGATTACTCTATTTCAGAAACATATAGATACCTTCGGTACCTCTATAAAAATTAGACGAAACTCTTAGTCCTCTAAAGTTATATTAAAGCGATAAGTAACCCTTCTCAGCAGGTAAGATAATCCTGCACCACCTAAAGGTCTTATAGCAAACAGGAGTACCAGTTATCAGGGATTAAGGATGGGCCAAACTCACCTCCCTGGACAAGACGTTCCCTAATCTGACACCTCAATATTTGATACCACTCGCGATTTTAGTTTAACCACAATCATCATGATATTCGGTGTAAGGCTGTAACCAAGCTGCAAGGACTTCGCCATGCTCACACTTGCCTTCCGTAAACACTGAGAAATGCCTACGGCTCTTTATTTGCGAGACTACTTTACGAGCTTAATATAAGTACTCTAATACCTGCGGTCTCAGTAACTCGAACTATGTGATTCTTGAATTCGGATTATATTTATGAATTCTTCATTGTCTGCCAATGTTCTTTCTGGGGTAGAAGCATTGACGCAGTCTATATCGGCTCAAACTCTAACACTAACTCTCTGGTCCTGTCAGTATACCACAGCTATATGTATAAATCTTGGACTTCCTATAGTAACTGGTTTCGCTGAAAAAAAAATCCGCAAACAGACGATTACCGATATTTTCGATAACTTCTCCATAATGGATTTCTTTTTAACGAGATTTAGAGTATATAGTATATATTTTCTTTAAAAAAAAAATATGTATTTATTCTCTCTGAAGAGATATTTTGTTGTTACAAATTATAGAACAAAAAAAAAACGTCCACTAAATAAGCTTTAATTGTAATGATAATTGAAGTTTAATCCGTAAGATATTCAATATTCATCGACAAAAAAAAACTGATAGAACTCTTTGGTGGTTTTTTCTTTTTTTCTAAGAAAATGATATACTTATTGATCGTTTCTTAGGTTTTTTACAATTCAATAAATACATTAACAGAGGTACTTAGCTTAACTCATTTATGGAATTTTTGATTTTTTTTCCTTCTCTTTTTCTATTTTTATCATAGTTGTGTGTGCTCTTGAAAATGTTGCTGGCATAATGTGCTTATATCCTTTTAAAATGAGCATAATATGTGAGTGTTTCAATAGAATATCTTTTATATGTACGCCTTAAAATAATAAAGGTATGTTTAGTTAGTTTTTTTCCTTGCGTCAACTAGAAATATAAATCGAACATTTTATGTACGTTAATGTGTATGGCTACATGTAAACATGTATGTATACATATATACATATAGATATTAATATAGATACATATATATGTATATATGATGTATATAGATGTATATATATATAGATGTATATAGATGTATATATAGATAGATAGATAGATAGTTAGATAGATAGATAGATAGATAGATAGATAGATAGATAGATAAATAGATAGATAGATAGATAGATAGATAGATCGATAGATAGATAGATAGGTAGATAGATAGATAGATAGATAGAGAGACAGATAGATAGATAGATAGATAGATAGATAGATAGATAGGTAGATAGATAGATAGATAGATAGANTAGATAGATAGATAGATAGATAGAGAGACAGATAGATAGATAGATAGATAGATAGATAGATAGATAGGTAGATAGATAGATAGATAGATAGATAGAGAGACAGATAGATAGATAGATAGATAAATAGATAGATAGGTAGATATGTGAATATATAGATAAACAGATATATATATATATAAATATATTATTTTAGCGATACATTTTTTTGGCCATCACAAGATCTTTGCACCTTTTATACAGATATTTTTCTTTCCGTAATATAAAAAAGTATAAGAACAACAACAATATGTGGGAAAATTTTTAAAAAGAAATACTAACCTCTCGAAAAAGAGGTGAAGTGCTACTCGTGAATAAAAAACTGCTTTCATTTTCGTATTCATGAAATATACACGAGATTCCATCCCAATTGAGTCGTATTTTCATATTCATTTTTCTTACAATTATTTGAATAAAAATATTATGATTTAATTTAGAATATCAAAAAAAGTTTTTTTTTTTTTTTTAAAAAAAAGTTCAAATTCAATATTACACTTGTAAGATCTCACAAAATCAAAGCAAAGTAACATGCGCGAACTTAAAAAAAATATACTTCGAGCCTTTTATATCATTAAGGCGAATAAAGCTTTCAAGCACCTCCGATAGTTATTTATCTATATAAACGTAAGTTTGAATATTCAGTAATGCTAGACTATCCATGATTCGTTCTAAAGTGAATATAATTTTTGTTTGTTTGTTTGTTTTGTTTTTCTACTTTAATTCTCTTGATCTTTTATTATGAGTTTGTAAATGCACACAGATATCTATATAAATAAAGGATTTTATTTTTAGAGCAAAGTATATCCAAATACATGCCTATGAGAAGAGGGTATACGTAAATAATTGCAAAACCAAAAAAAAAGAAAAAAACAAAAAAAAAAAATTTTTTTCTACAAAATAAACGACACTTAAGAAGAATTATGCTCAACTAGAAAGGGTGAATTTGTAGTATTTTTAAACATGTTTTATGTGATCTTCGGAATTTCTGATGATTCATATATATATATATATATATTGTGTGTTCATGTTAAGGTATTCACAAATTATTTAGTTTAAAATATTTCCCCAGCACTTAATTCAGGACAGGGATTACTCCAAACCCATTCATACCAATTGATGCAATCCTGTAATTTATCATCGTATAATTTAGAAGGTTGACAACTATTGGATACAGCTTTTAGATCATTACAGGACCAATATTTCGTAGGATCCCAATAATTACGAAATCTCATATCATTATTACGCTCTGAACAAATTGGTTTGCCATCTGATTCAGGATTACAATCTTCGGCTGCTAAAGTGTAAACGAAGATCGAAAGCAGAACGCCCAAATATATAACTGAAATAATTTAAAATTAATTTAATTATACATTTATATTCTTATTTATTTTTTATTTTCTAACTCATTACTTTTTTTATTCATAATTAAAAATCTTTAATATTTCAAGATCAAACTTATATTTAAAGTAAAGTCAGAATTTAAATGATTGTAATTTTGCCTAAAGTCTACCATTTTATATAGAATTCAAAAAAAGGCACCGAAACACATATACATATTTACAAAATCTTTGATATCAGAATTTTATCTTATTTTTATTTGATAATTAGTTAACACGATTTCTTCATTTCCTTAATAAGAGAAGCAAAAATGTTGCACTGTAAGTAAGCTCAAGTTCCATCTAAAAGCTTAAAGTACGAGGTATGTAAAAAAAAAAAATTACTTTTTAAATTTCGTAGCCTGAATACATTCGATTTGCTAGCTTTTTTTTTTTTTTTTTTTTTTTTTTTTTTTTTTTTTTTTTTTTTTTTTTTTTTTTTTTTTTTTAAATATATTATTATTTTGGTATATATGCCCAGAACTAATGTGACCTTATCTAGCTATTTTGCATTTTTAGTTTGTTTTTGACAGATACAAAAGTTAGAGGTCTTTTGTTTACCATCGAAAAAAATGGACCACAAAATATGTATTAAATTTTGTCGCTCTCTCTCTGAAAAAGTTTTGACTGCGGTATTTGGTGAGTTTACTTAGAGCAAGAAAAAAAAAGACAAAATGTTTATAAATGATACAAGCTCTTCACAGAAGACTGAAAAAATGTTAATGACAATTCCCGCAATGGAAGCCTCAGCACGTCAACAACCAATGAAAACTTTGAAGCGGTGAAGCAAATTGTTATGGAGAATCATCGAATTGCTATTAGGGAAGTTATCACACAATTTTTTCGGGACAAAATAGATATTGATAAATAAGTAAATACTTTTTGAGAAAAATAAGATCACATTTCCTCTTGCATACACCTCGTATAATAAAAAATAAAATTTGAATAAACATTGAAGTTCTTAATTAAAGATATTGGGGGGAGTCCATCTATTTTAAATCAAATAGAATACAAAATTTCAAACAACGTTCGCCTATTGTTAGTATTAAAAATTATTAGACTCTTTAATGAAGTCGCAAACGGGAGAAATAGATTAAGAATTTCCAAAAAAAAAAATCATCCTAGAACTAGATTAAGTAAATAGAGCAGTTACAGAGAAATATGAATTGAATTTCTAATGTAAAGATTTCGAAAAATTAATGCTGGCGAAACGCTATGCTATCGTAAATCATATAATAAGACAAATAGTGTACAACCTATGACAGTGTCTCCGAACATATGTCCGAATAACACGTTTCTCTACATTTCTGAAAATCATTCAAGCATATATACGAAAATGTTCAATTTTAAAAATAATTCATTTGCCACAGTTTTCATCATAGAGGCAAAAGATTGTAGTACACCAAATTTCGTGATAACACATTATATCACAATTTAGATACTTCCAAAATTTCATAATGACGATTGAATACAAATTTATGTGATCAAAAATCGGACAAAAATACAAAATTTCTTTTTCAATAAATTCTGTTCAGAACGAAAGGCAATAATGGAGATATATCAGACTGGTCCATCAGAGACTCATTAAAAATATATATATACTTGATTTAGCCACAACTTTCTGTCTGCATGTCGATCTGTCTGATACCTGTCTTGGGAACGTTAAAAATCGAATATATTCCAATTCCAGAAAGCTAGAATTTAGTTAATGGGCACAGATCAAGGCTGAAAATGGATTTGATCCAATAACAAATACTTCAAAAATATTTTAAAAAAACCACAAATTACATTTGATAGTAAATCTTATCGAAAAATTTAAAGCTAACATTTACAAGAGCTATTTAACATTGTAATTATGGAATTATTTTGACCCATCTTGAGACCCATCCCGAACTTAAAACAAACAATAAAAGTTATTGCATCGAAATTTTTGCAAATATTTCTCAGGGGATACACTTCCAATTTATAAAATAATTTATAATTTCTTATATTAATTTGACGCACATATGATCAAAAATTCAACCTAAGGTGGATATAATGTGTTTAGTTCTATTAAGTGAAATATTTAATTGATTGAACTCACTCTGTATAGTGAGATCAAATTAATATTTTCAAAAGTTTATTGTATTTTATTCAATTTCCTCTTTTTTCTTTTTAATAATTTTCTATTAAAACATCGATCTATTTAAAGGAATGAAGGCTTAAGTTTCCTTTACAAGAGAAATTGGAAAGAAATCGATTTGAAAAATATTATAAACCGAATATTCTTGTTTCTAAAATTTCATTTCAAAATTTTTATTAATTGCTCTTAATTAATTAACATTAAAATTAAAATAATGTTTATAGAAAAAAAAAAATGTTAACATCACATGATTGATGATAAGATAAATAACGAAATTGTAATAACAAGAAATAGAGACCGATACTGCATTAGAGCAAAAACAAGAAAAATGCATTAAATCTCACATTTTTCATTGTGGACAATGAACCTTCATAAAAATTCTGTATTGATACCTGATACTTCATTGTTGAGAAAATCTAAAGAAAATCTTGCAATTAAATGCTTACAACTAATAAATCCATTGAAATTAAGGCGAAAAAAGAAAAAGTTATAGTAAAAAAACTTAATAGCAATAAGTTACTCTGTGAAATATAGAGACGTATACTCATTTCGAAAATCTGAATATTTGTTCTCTGAAAACTTATAAGGAAAATATATTTGGAATTTTATAATCTTGACAAACTTGTTGTGCACACAGAAGTTTTATTTAATAGTTTCTTCATAAAACAAGATTTCAGCATAAATATAATAATTAGCGTGTGAAACCCGCTAACATATAAAACAATTGCAATATAAACGAACGAACGATTTGCTATCAATAATTGTTTCACATCTTTCCCAAAATTACTTTAGATCGCTGCAAGCTTATTTATATACAACTTAAAAGTCATTCATTACTTAATATATCTATATAAAGCAAATTCACTTTTTTTTAAGAGAACAGCGAAGTTTTTTTTGAAATTTTTCTAACAACAAATTCCCTAAATAAATATAAAGAAATCGACTAATTAACTGTTCTCTTTTTGGGGGAACATGCAAGTAAGACAAAATCGGAAAATTTTTTATTACACTTTTTTTAAAAAGCTTTAATATATATTTGTAGTTAGTTTTCAGATTGATTTCAACACTAATATGCGTCATAGATTATCGAGAAGTTACTAAAATTACTTCGGCTTTTAAAGTTAATCGAATGCTTTACGTTCTATTGTTTGTGTTTAAAATGCGAATCATCCCTAAAACACACATGTACGCGTTCGATCTCAATCGTAGCAAATTTAGTAGCACCAAAAAAAAAAAAAAAAAATCAATCTATGAATTTGATTGATTTTAATAGAAATAAAAATATTTATAGAAAATATCAGTATGAAGGATATTTTTATCTAATAGAAATTATTAACATCGAAGATAAGATACGATTACATTTTTGCTAAAAAAAGTTTGCGTAGAATTGATTGATTGACCTAATCTAAATATATTATAGAATGTCTTTGTATAACATATACATGTGGGATCTATGTAATTCAAACCAAAATATAGAAGTCAAATTTCGTCATTTTTATGACTTCGAGAATAGAGACAATCGATGACAAGCGAAATGGAAAGATAATAAGCAAGCGGACATAGTAAAACCAATTCGTTTATATAAATTTTGTACTTTATGGCAATATAATTAAACACAGGCACACATACACACATATTTATTTTTTTTATTTTTCTACGATCTCCTCGAATTACTCACCATATTTCAAAATATGATACACCTCTGTAACTTTGTACTCTCATGTCATTCTTTATCATTTGTTGCCAATGGTTGTTTTCTTTTCTGTTTTTTTTTTGTGTTTGCACCCGAAGAAAGAAAAACTGTGTGTTGGCAGCCTTTTTTTTTTTACTTTGCTTCTTTGCGGTAAAAAAGAAAAAACAGCTGAAACGGAACGGCAACAAAACACGGTCTCGAATGGATTTTCAATAAATTATAAAAGAAGTAATTTTGTTAAGATTGCGCAAAATACTTTTTGTCCAAAATCAAAATTAATAGAAGAAAGAAATAATTCTTAAAGTTGGTCAAAGGAAGGGAAGAATTTTTTTCACTTGCAAAAAAAAAAAAAGGAAACGTAAAATAACCAAAATGTCAAATTTACAAAGAACTTTGTTAAAAGGTCGTTTGCCTCCAACCATACCTAGCAGTCGCATTGGAAGAAGGTAAGTTATGAGTTAATATTAAAAAAAATGAAAAAAATGAACGAAGAACATCAACTTAGTATCGTTCGTAAACAAATCATTTTTCGTTTTTATACTTTTAGTGACTCGTTTAAAAAATCGCGTATACGTGATTTTAAACCTTCA
Organism: Glossina brevipalpis; assembly: GCA_000671755.1. Taxonomy (NCBI): domain Eukaryota; kingdom Metazoa; phylum Arthropoda; class Insecta; order Diptera; family Glossinidae; genus Glossina; species Glossina brevipalpis. The sequence continues at coordinate 245,673 of KK351239.1, forward strand.
ATGTGGAATCAGTTCTTCTCTGAGAAACAAGATGTTGTGGTCGATGATAAGCGTACATTTTGCATCTATCGCACTAAAGAACCAGAAAAGCCGGGACCAGTTTTGTTGCTGTTACATGGCGGTGGTTATTCAGGATTGACTTGGACACTTTTTTGTGTAGGTGTTTAGGAGCTTTAAGAAAAAAAAAATCATATATGACAAGTACAGAAGACTAGAGAGATAATGACCTTTTTTTAATAGTCTGAAATCACCACTATGATACACTGCCAGTGTTTGTCTATCGATTTACGCGGCCACGGTGATACTCACACGGATGATGATGATGACTTGTCAGCTGATACCTTGGCTAAGTACATTCAGTTTTTTTTTTTTTATAGATTTTTTTTTTTTTTCAATACAAGGAACAGCTACAGGTTTTTGTGCTGTTTTGGTTTCTTTAATATCACGAAAAGTTAACTATTACTTGATGCTCGTCGAAAATTGTCTTTTTTACACTTTTGACTCTCTTTTTTTTTTTTTTTTTTTTTTTCTTCTTTTTTTTCTTTATAAATTCTCTTAAGATCGTTTTATTAGTTACATTTTTGTTGTTTGTTTCATCTACTTTATATGCCCATGCTAGTAGATAGTAATTTATATGAATTCTAATTTCAATTATTAGAGATATTGGCGACTTGATCCTAAAATTATATCCGGAAACTATGCCGCCTGTGTATGTTGTGGGTCATTCTATGGGCGGAGCCATTGCTGTACATTTTGCCCATATGGAATTGATACCGAATTTAGTTGGTATCACAGTTATTGATGTAGTCGAAGGAACTGCTATGGAGGCATTGGCCAGCATGCAAAGTTTCTTACGTTCACGACCACAACATTTTAAAAGTATTCCAAATGCCATTGAATGGTGTATACGCAGCGGCCAAATACGTAATGTCGACAGTGCTAAAATCTCTATGCCGGGACAAATAATCAAGTAAATATATTTATAAAAAAAGAAAAAGAAAAAAATAAAAATAAAAATAAAAACTATATATTATTTTATATATATAAAAATTATTAGTTGCACAACGAAAAAACTTGCTACAAATGAACTGCCACTGTCAGCAGAAGAAGAAGATAGCAGTGCTTCTACACAGAAATTTATGCATCATTTTAGTATATCTGAAGATGAAGAAATCACTAACGAGACTAACGCAGAAAGTAATAACGTGATCCCAGAAAATGTAGATTTCAAGAAACCTCCAACTACTACCGAAACGGATAATAAAAAGTATAATTACGTTAAAATTTTAGCGGACATTATTAGTGAGTAAAATATGATGATGTTTAATTTCAGATATACTTGGCGTATCGATCTTTCCAAATCTGAGAAATATTGGGTCGGCTGGTTTTCGGGTTTAAGTGAGAAATTTCTTAACTTGCGTTTGCCAAAACAATTGCTATTGGCCAGCATTGATGGCCTCGATAAAACCTTAACTGTTGGTCAAATGCAGGGTCGCTTTCAAATGCAAGTATTAGCACGCTGTGGTCATGCCGTTCATGAGGATCGTCCTCATGAAGTCGCCGAAGTATTGAGTGCTTACCTTATAAGAAATCGTTGCGCTGAAGCAGCTGGTGAAATCCGTTGCCACATGCCAGCCTGTTAATTTTTTTTTTTTTTTTTTTTTCTCACAATCAGCAACAAAATATTTAATTGTATACACTCATCCCCGTGCACCACGCTATCAATTTTATTTATGATGTCCATTCGAGGAAAGCGACAAAATAATATCAGTCGACCCATTAAACAGTCGAGAAATGGTAATCGCATAGCATAGCACGTTTTCTTTTACTAACATGAAAACTTGAGCGTGCTTTGTTGCGTCTACCTTTTTACTGTTGGGGACCGCAAAATCATAGAAATTGAGAATAGACACACTTGATAAAAAAATAAATAAAAAACAACTTTGAAAAGTATAATAGAAGACTACAAATACCTTTTGTAAAAATGGAACCGATCGAACATATACGAAATCGAATAGAAATTTACAAAAATTTTAAACTCTAGATGGCAAATATCAAGTAGCCGTTCTTTGATGCTTTTCTCGTTGCTTTTTTTTTTTAGTCTTATATGAGATTCTTCATAACCAGAACAAATGTATAAAAAAATCTATTCAAAGTATTCATTCTAGAGAGTCGTTAATAGTACAAATAATGAAACGACCAAACGCAACGATTCAAAAAAAAGCTGGGAAAGATTTTTTATTAGGAGAAATATTTGTGATTTCTATGTCATAAAAAGGTAAAAGTTAAAAAAGTTAGAAGCATAGATATCCACTTAAAAACAAGTCTCTCTTGCCACGGCCTTAATAAGTCTTTCTAATTAAGATTGAAACTATCAGTTTTGAGATCCTTCTTAAGTAAAAATGTAGCATTTGCTCGAAACGAGGATATCTTCTGCACAATTTCATCCCATTAACGTTTCTTGCGCTAGCATCATCTGCTGTAGACATACGTGCTCACTGACTTATATATCAAATTTGGAGCGTAAATTATTTTTCTCCAAATATGTGGTTAATTGAATAAATTTTTAAATCATCTGTAGGATGAGTAAAATCGCGATTAAAGTTCAACATTAGAAAACACTCGATTTTTTATTTAACAATAATTTAAGTGAGGGATAGTAAGTAGATATATTATAATGAAGCTCGATCCTATATGATAATAATGAAAATGATTTTTTCAAAGTGACCTATAAATCAAAATGGAGAAAATTTATAAGAATATTATGAATGGAAATTTCCATAAGTTTCCCTATCCAGAATTGTTGAAATTTCGAATAGATCTATCGCAATATGTTTCTTAGAAAAAAAAAAACTTGATCACAGAAAAGAGAAATGTTACTGTTACGCAATAAGCGAAACTAAGCGAAAGTTGTTTTTTTTTTTTGTTTTTCATATATTAACCTAAAATATTTATCAATGTAGAATTCAGTGAAAGTTTCCTATTTAAACATGGTTGACTAGATCTTTAAATGAATTGAGTGCGTTGCTCCGTTAGTTGTTACCTTAGCTACTTCTTTATCAAAACTATATTGTTTACCGAGAATTACATGTCGTTGTTGTTGTTATTTAATGCCAAAAAAAAACAGAAAAACGTTAGCATTTGCCGAATAGTCAGTAATTTTTTAGATTTTCTACTTGAAAAACAGAAAAAAGAATTTTCTTTTTTATTTCAAATTTTCCCAATAATGTTGAGGAACAACAATAACAAAATGGATAAGTCTGAAAAAATAACGGTTGCTAATAATTCAGAATCAATTTCAACACTCCAAACAAATGATAATATGGAGCCACGTCTTTGGCCCAGTTCCCGTATACCTCAAGGAGGTCTTTTTCATACACCAAAATATTCATATTCCAAAGAGACTGCAGACTTGATTAGATGTAAGTAGAGATAAGATTAAAAGTGCTTGAAAGTTTCACCGGGGGGAAATGTCTTTTTATTCATTTGTAGTATTAATGAAAGAATCCAAAATGTCTATGCTGATGCGTAAACAAATTGATTCTCATATACGTAATGGTGAACCGCTCCCGAAACCTAAGCCGCCTCGTGTTAATACATCAATGGATCCAGATAAGGAGGCCTTTGAGATCCTAAAGAGAGCTCGAAATGCTAAACGTAAATCTTTGGCTGCTATAAAAGCAAGCGGTGTTTATGATATGCCTCGATATCGACCGAAACCAAATGATAAAATGCCATCGGAAAAAGCAAAAAAACTATTACAAGAAGCAATGTCCGGTTTATGTATTTCGGAAACCACTTTGAAGCCCATACGTAAACCGAAATCGAAAACTACTGACATTACTAATGACGACATCATTAACGAATGTAAAGAAATGATTAAGAAAATCTCATTCTCTCTTAATCAAAAGTTTTTTTTTTTTTCCTTTCTCTCTCTATTCCTTTGATATCCTCGATAATCCTTAGTATTGGATCAAATCGATGAACGAGCGGAATGGTTAGCCGAAATGGAAGAATTAGGCGAAGGTAAGAAATATCGCGATGAAATACGTGAACAAATCGCTGATATTTTGCGACAAATCAAACTTTTGGAAACCAAAACAAAATTACAAGCGGAAGGTATACGTTATGTGGAATAAAATAAATACTGCTTCGGAATTATTCATCCGCGTTTGAAAAATCTTAAGATCCACTATTTCAAATAGTTACAATACTCGCTACCATGCCTACCTAATTTGCGCCCTACTTTTATAATCTTTTATATATTTTGAGTAATTTTTTTTTTTTTTTTACTTTTAATTTTCTTTGAATGGTACTCTTTATATCCTGCAAATGTATTTTGAAATTTTTTTAAATAGAAAAATATGCATGACATTCGGAAATTGCTTGAAAACGTTGTTCTTAAATCTTTTAAAAGCTTTTATGAAGAATTTTTTAATTTTCTTTTCAGAGCTTTTTAAAAAGAAATTAAAAGTTTTACCAATATGTTTGTAGTAAATGCATTATATAAATACTATTTTTGAAAAAAATTTTTAGAAAATTCCTTTATAGAAAAATAAGATATAGGCATTTCGCTTAAATTTATAAACATTTTACAAAAATACTTAGCATTTTCATAGCAAAATACATCTAAAATAAGCGAACTTTTTTTGTAGACCGAGGAAGAGTCGAACAATCTGACTTTTTTTTTTTGATATCCTGATGCTTTCTCACGAGAAGCTTGATTCAAATCGATCATTTGATGTCGGTGGCGAGCAGTATTAACGGTTTCGCCAGCTCATATTAGATCACACCCTTTTGATCCCATCAAACATAGAGCATTGGCTTCTCTCCGTAACGTTTCATGATTCGCCTGGAGTTGTCCATCATTTTCTACGTTTGGCTTCTCAAATTACACAATTCAATGGATAAATGGTTTTCTTTTGTAACAGTTGCGATAAGCGATTTTTCGGTTTATTGGTATCCTTCATTCGATCCATTTTCCGCATGGGTTTCACAGGTATGGGCACAGCATCGTGTTTCACATTTAATTAATCCGCGAGCCGTTGCTTTTGAGCTTCATTCTGATCCAACAATGCTTGCAATCCGCTGTCATCGAACTTTTTCTGTGGTCTTCTAGTTTCTTCATTTCTAGTATCAAAATTTAATTTTTTTTAAACAATTCAAACGCCACGTTTTATCAAGAGCTTGTGTTCACAGCAACTTTCTATAACCATTCGATATTATTCTGTCGAAATTTTCTTAAAATAGCAAAAGAAAATTAATCGCACCTCAAGAAAAGTCGACCAATCTGATGCAGTAGTGGTCGATTACACTTCAGGTGCAGGATTTTACAGAATTTTTCGTTAAGTGCGACCTTCATTTCATCTGATTATTTGTGGTGCATTTTATGACGTTTTATTGAAACTACCTGCCAATTCTTGACGTTCCCCACAAAAATAACCGGTCTGCTTAGTACAATAACGATCTCTTAAATTCATTCGTTTAAAAAAAAAAAAAAAAACGACCCACGATCCAGTTTAGACCATGAAAACACATTTCTGGAAGTGTATTCGATCGTTTGCATTATTTTAGTTGGCCTAATCAATTAAGGTAATATTTAATATTAAGGTAAATGAAAATGGTAGGCCTGTTTATAGTAATTTTCGAGAATCAAGAAAAAGATGAGTACGAAACAACTATAAATATTTGAAAAAAAAACTGAAGCGATATCAAATTGAATTGCAATCTTTTACCTTTCCTTTTATTCGAACGGGCTATTTGTAAGGATTTTGCGTGATAGGCGCAGACCGCAAGAAAAGAATCGTAAAACAAAAAGTATTCAGAAAATTTATCAATAGCTCCAACAAATAATTTTTTACAACATATTAAAAATAATTTATGCGATCCCTTTTCACCGCATTAAAATAGTTCCGCTTGAAAACTATGACAAAACTCTACGCAATTTATGCGGTTTAAAATCGAAAATCTTTTTTCAAACTTTAGTCAAGTTTGTTCGACTGATTTATACTTTCTCTCTGCTACCTAAAAGTTCTTATGTTTTGGTTCAACGATTATATAAGTATTGGATTATAAAAATACTATTTCCAGTAGATAGGAAGTTCAAAACGATATCTTGCTTATTTTTAATAAATAAATTTTGTCTTGATGTCAATTTGCTTTATACGCACTGGATATGCACTTTTGTCATCGCATTTATTCTATGGTATCAACCCTGCTTCCAAACGTTTCAACCATATAGATTCCAGTACTGCAGCTACCATTGCCATGAAATTAGCTTCCGTTGAGGGCAGTACAATAGTGTTTTGACTTTTTGTAAACCACGAAATAGCTGCTGCCTGTTTTATAAAAACGTAATTGAGTGCCGATAATATAACCTTTGATATAATCGTTCAGGCATTTTTAGAAAGTTAAACCTTCATTAATAATACCTTTGAAATAACGCCAGCGTAGCCACCGTAATACTCTTACAAAGTGCTGCTCTCAATTTTCAAGTGTCTTTGCTATCACTGAGAGGAGTCAATGAATGGTTACAAAATTACTACCTTGTATTCATTTTAGCACTCCCCAACATATCAAAATTCACCGTAAATTGATATCAGTAAGTTACATTCGTTTTAAATCTTCTCTTGTTAATTATTTCTTATTTTTTTTAATTTTTAATGTTTTTTTTTTCTAAATTTTATTAAAATTTACTATTATTTTAAATATCATTTTTTTGTTGAGTATTTTAATAATTAAATAAATAATTTTAAGTAGTAAAGTTAATTAATACATCTGGTTTGTGAACCGCTAATTTATTCTCTAGTGAAACATTAATTAAACGTCATGTACTTATTAATATTTTTCTTCTACTTTTCAATATAAATTTAGATAACTTTGTCTTATTTCTTAAAACTTGTCATAGTTAAGATCTTCATTAAAAAAGGCATTTATATTTGTAAGCAAAAATTCTAAGATTTGCGAAAAAACGTTCCATATTTGTTTCGTTCCGTCTAGCGAAGAATGTTGTTGTCATCTTGGTGGATGGAATACCAAAACACTGCTTAAAATATCGTAAAAGAAATACTACCATATATCGTATTATTCCGTCAACAAATGGTTTCTACTATATTATTTCGTTAATATTCGTACTGCTCTTCTCTGACCACTTCAGGAAAAAAATATAAATTCTAGAAAATTAAAATTTATTAAAGCATATTTTTTAAATACTACATTAACTACGAAATAGTATACTTGTGCGTTATTAGAAAGTTAAGACTAAATCCAAATAACTACCATAAAAGAAAGTACGTAGTAAGTGACTTGTGAAATAAAAAAAAAAAAAAAAAAGTAAACGAAAAGAAACAAAACGTCATTCATTGCTTTGTCATCAAAACTACAATAATTTTTCGGTTTTTCAGAGCAAAAAAAATTATCGTTATATATATGTATATATATATATATATGTATATATAGATTATTATATTATTATATGTTGTATACATATATATATATATATATATATGTATATATATTTATATGTATATACAATATGTATATATTTATATATACAATATATATGCATATATATGTATAAACAAAAAGAAGTTTAAAATATTTGTTTGCAGAAAAGAACGAAAATAACCTGCAAATTGCATTTAATTTTGTGTCAAATGTGCACCATTTCCGTAGGCAACCAACACCTATATCCTCTTCGCACTTGGTTTCTTATTGATTGTACTGCAGGCATTGCTTGTATCTGCGTTTTAATTGGATAACTTTGTTTTATTTTTAAATTAAATTTTGTGTTACATAGGAAAACTGTCGACATCATCATCATCATAATTGTCATTACCGTAAGCGCCATACTAACAGCAGAAACAACAATATTGGCACATACGTGCATTTTCTCATTGTTGGTTTTAAATTGCATTCTTTTTCATAACCAGGTAAGTCTTGGACTTTTATTATTTTCCATAATTTCTGTCATTCTTTAAAGGTACTTTTTTCGTTATGTGATTAAGGCGGTAATTCAATTAAATTCACTTTTTCTTCAAATTCCGAATTTTTTTTTCTAGTGTGTGTGTCTCTGCCTAAACTCTCACTTTTTTCATTAGTTAAACTAATAATACCAATCTAAACCTATTTGCAAACCGGCGTATTGTTATTCTCTACTGTGCTAACAGCAGAGTTGATAGTAATAAGTTATTTGTAGAGTTATTTCGTTCGACTTCATCTTACTATTAACTTTTTTATTTTGATTTTGTCAAGTAATCAAGTGTTGACAAAATAGCCTATTTCTTGACTTACTCTTTTCGCGTTAATTATAGATAATAGTATTACCTTTATTACCTTTATTTTGCTGTGCTTTAATAAAATACATGCCTATATTCTACGACTGTGTTCTTTAAAATTGCAAATATTTAATAATATTTGATTAAATTATGTCGCGCGCGCGTTAACATAAATTCGAATAGAAGTGAATTTAAAATCTAAAGTTTTTGTCTCTGTAAGCAATAATGTGGTGTAGTATTAATTAATGTATAATAATAGTATAGAGTTATAATATAATACGTATATGTATATAAATTGTGATTATGTGAATGAAGTAAGACAAACTTAGGAACTCTATTCTATAGTTTCACAATTTAGGAATTATTTGAAAAATTGTACAGAGACGTCAAATGATATCAAAATGAAACTATGTTTTATTTATTTAATAACTGCCTTCATGCTCATATCATAGGTATATGTACAATACTGTATATAACCTTCGTATCCAAAAATGCAATAGAGCAAGCACTTAGAGTAACAGATTCTTATTTATAAAATGCATATCGTAAAATAAGTTCTTTAATTGATTCTAATTTTCTTGTTAGATCATTTTTGCTATAGGTTTGCAGAGTATTTTTACAATAAATTTTCGACTGATCGATCTGCCCGCAATTGGGACTTTAATTACTTTTCCTTCTTTTAATGAGGCTTAATATTATTTTGGTTATTTTAAGACTGAAATATTATTGTGTTTAAATGAACTTTTTACTATTTGGAATGCATTTTTAGGTATGTCCATATGCTCACATCTAATTGACGCGCGTCGTATTTGGAGGATACCTTTTTTTTCTTATAGGTTTTACAAAAACTCTTTTATCACGAACCGAAATCCACTGCCAATATGAGTACAAAAATTATGTTCAGTTGAAAGAGTATTCTGTGGTAAAGATGTAGAACTTTTATATTTTCCTAGAAGAAAGGCGGTTTTGTACTTATACTTTATACTCGTTTGGGGCTTTTCTAAGATTTGTATGCTTGATTTCAATTCTTACATTTTTCTATATATCTTTTTCTTGAATCTTATTATGTTTGTTAACTCTATAATGATTTTGAATTTGCAATTGAAGTTTTTAGCGCGATGATTGGATAATTAAATAAATAATCTAAGAAAAGTAAAAGAAAGAAACTTGAGTCCCATTGTTCAAGAAAATTCGAAATTTGTTGTTGATCATAGGTACATATATCTTATATAGCCTCTGATATATACTTTTGTGCATCGTAAACATTTAAGAAATTTAATATGACTTTTGTTAAGTCAAAGGTATAAAGTAAATTAGAAAATTGAAAGTCTTTCTCTATGTTCACTTCATTAGCTGAAGATTAATTGGATTAATTTTTTACTTCTATGATTATTTTCTTGTCTAAGTGTTTAAATATACAATGATACATTTCTATAAGTAAATGCGTGAATTTTTAAATGCTTGTCACAAATATTTGAGCTATGATTCGCTTGAAGCGTGTATATACGTCATAAGTCAATTTATAAAAATGTTTTTAGTTTCAGTTATTTTTTCTATTATTTAGATGTTACCCGAACAATTTAAGATATGGTATGCCAAATTTATATCTATAAATATTACACTACAAACCACAGGCATCTATTTCAATTTTTTGCAGCTTCAACTACGTGAGCTTAACAAGATTAAATTGTAAAACGTAATCGCTTAACGACTATTTAGGCGATAGAACAGAAAATAATACAATGATTTTCATCTTTTATGGTTTGTCAGTGTCTTATTCCAATGAAGATGTTTGGAATCGTGACAGTGTTCCTTCAATTTACTTATAAAAGTCTGCTCATCATGTCTGTATTTATTAAACAATAGACTGAAGTTCAATGTTCAGTAAACAAAAAAAAAAAAAAAAAAAAAAAAAAAAAAAAAAAAAATCAAATTTCAATCGATCTCATAGCATTATTTAGCGGAAAGGTAATTAACCTCGTTAATATGAAACGCAAGTAACATGCGAAACGTACAAATAGAAAATTTGAAAAATAGAAATCAATATTAAAGGTCTATACGTTTGTGTGATACCATCTTTGTAAAAAAAAGTGTAATATGAACCAAAAAATATTTAATTTACAAAAAAACGTCCTTGATAATTATGCTCTTTAGGTGAAATAACTCACCTTTTGATAATATTTCAAATTCAAAGTGCACAAAGTTGCCTAAAAAGATGGTGCTATATATATGGTGCTATATATAGATATATATATAGATATATATATAGACATATATATATATATATATATATATATATATATACATATATAAAAATCTAGATAAAGTCAGAAAGCAATAAAAACAAGTTAACGACACATTTTCTTTGAGGCAATGAAAAAATTAAGATAAGCCGCCATTAAGAACTTTGCGTTTTTTTTTTTTTTTTTTTTTTTTTTTTTTTTTTTTTTTTTTTTTTTTTTTTTTTTTTTTTTTTTTTTTTTTAAAGAATTTCTTTACAAATTCTAAATTTTTTTGTATTTGTTTATGACGTCTGTTTAACACATAGAATAGTTCTTCATAAAAATGTTACTCATACGAATTAAATTGTGTTGTACGAGCAAATCGAATAAACTTTAAAAATTGAAAAATTCTAAAGTATAAACCCATTATGATTCACACGCACTAACAATTATAAAGATAAAGTGTTGACTACTACATTAAGTCAGACCGACGGACAAATACTCAAAAATATTCAATAATAATAATATGAGAGAAAGAGAGAGATAGAGAGAGAGAGAGAGAGAAGTGGCGGTGCATGTATTTTATTCTTTTAGAACAGGCAAACGGACTGTATGAGCAATGAATGTGTATTTGATGCGTCTAAATGAACGAATTGTGAAAATTTTCAGGTAAATTTCATATATGAATTAATAGGTGCATGTGTGTGTGTGTGTGTGTGTAGGCTTGTTTGTGTAAATATACTTTACATATATATATATAATATGTAAGGAAAAGCACTATAATCGGGCAATAAATATCATGCATCAGTACGTCTTATACAATTTTTCACTTTTCTTTATTTTCGTAATCACAAATACCAAAAATTATATTTCATTTCTTTTTGTATAAAGGCATATTTTTCATAAGAGAGGGCGCTTATACGTGAAATGGCCCAACTTATGAATTGATATTAGCCCAAAGTTAATAAAGTTAGATCTTTTATCACAGAAATCTTATCATTACTCTTTACTTTTCATGTCAACTGTTTTATGCTTTTCGAGTATAAAAAAATAAATTTACGTTATCCAAATTTGATGCAGAATTAATTTTTCATCGTAAAATATTACAACAATAATACATAAGTAGACAATTAAAGAGTCAGACAGACGGATAAGCTTAAATCGCTTCAGAAAATTGTCTTGAATGAACCCTGTATAATGTTTAATAAAAGATGGGTGGGTTGTCTCAATTTCTTCTAAATGTTTCACATGCACACACACAATCAACAGATCTTTAATGTTCCATATACAAACGTAACATGGTACCGCAAGTCGTATAGAGTATAAATATGTTAAAATTATATCTAGAATATAATTTTTTTTTTATAAAACCTATAAAGAAATGAGATAAACTAAGGGAAATGTCTTTACAAAAATAGATGCATTTGAGCACGAAATTCAAATTGAAGAAATTTCAGGTAAAATGTAAAAATTTTCATGTGAATTGATTTGATTGATGAAATAAGAATAAATTGCATTTGTTATTTCATTTCTTATGGACAAATGATGAAACGAAAGCAGACCTCAATATATATGATGTGTGTATGGCCATGTATTTATCTAAATCTTATGTATGGTGGCCATATGCGCTCTTATACATTTCTTGAGCTTAAAAAGGAATCTTTGTATTCGTGTACATCGGTGTATTTATGTGACGCTATTAGATGTGCGTATGCCGTTCTTTATATTTCTCTAATAAAATGAAAAAGAAGAGGATCGCGAGTCTACTCAACAAAGAGAGTAAAAATTTTCTTTATATTAGTTACTATGCGTTAGTTCTTTATTTTATATTTCCATGTTTTAATAGTAACAAACGTGAAAATCCTTCTTGCTTCTTGTTTTCTACAACTACTATTTCTAAAAATGGGTTTCAATATATAGATGTAATAGTTGCGGAACAGTAAGAACAAATCAAGTGAAGTTTGCAAACCTTTGAAAGGATTTTGGTTTCTACTTCTGAAACTACTGGTAGTGCTGGTGGTGGTAATATAAATTGACTCAATCAAATTGAGTTTCATTCATGTATAAATTTGTAAGAACAGCACATCTAATAAATGTAAATTGTAATAAATAATTGAAATATAAATAAAAATTATAGTCAAAGCAAAGCCAATCATTAAATACCCCACACACGGTGTTGCCCCTAATGCAATTTATTTGCTTTCTTCATGAGATATACTAAGAATTATTTCTTGTTCTAAATTCGAGACGAGATCATCTAAAACGTGAGTTGATTTGATCCAAATTTAGCAAAATTAGGGTTCTTTTCTGAAGAATCTCTTATTATTCTTTAATTATTTTGATTATAAAAGAGCAAAAATTGGTCTTTTTTTACCGCAAAAAAACTTAATTTTTTTGTACTTATTTTTTTAATGAAAATTTTGTATGTTTATAATGAAATACAAAAAACAGAGCTACGTATTCCAAATCCAGAAAGTTAATTTTTATGTCAAATTATTATTAAGGACTCATTTGCATCATAAAGTATTAAAACTTTTTTCCTTTTTTTTTATCTAAAAACTTACTTTTCGTAGCAGCAGTTATATGAAGGACGATTTAAAAAAAAATGCTCTCATTGGATCTAAATTTTCCATATTTATTTTTTGTGCCAAGATATTACTTTTTATTGAAATATTAAAAATAGGAAGTTTTCTTTTGTAAAGACTCTATTTAGGTGGGGTGTTGTTGTGTGAGAAGGTGGGTCGTAAAAATCCATCCATATTCAATTGGGTTTGTCATTGGATAGAAACACGCAAGTGTATCAAATTTCGCAGAAATATTTCAAAAATTTGCAAATTAATGGACCATCAGACCCTTTGGTTGTTACATACATTCGCACCGATTTAATATAGCCTACACCACAATTTTTTTATGTTATAAATTTTGATATTGATAGATTTATTAGAATGGAAGTTGAAAACTACAAAAGTAGCAAAAAAAAAAAAAAAAAAAAAATGAAGAAAAGCGCGTAAACTTAACAACGCAGTACATTGACCAAATTGTATCATAAACAAATATGTAGGAATTACAAATAAATTAAAACTAATTTCTATATTTTCAAAAATAAAGAAAAAAATAATTAATATCAAGAAATTCAAATTCCATTAACAATAAGCTAAACAAAATGAAAAAAAAGTTAAATTATTCAATTATCAACTTAGTCATCAGATGATTTATAATTTTTTTTAATGCAATGCCCTTCGTATACGGATTAGCAATCATTTTGCTGCTTAGCAAATTTTTTATGTCTATTCCAATGTTCTCAACTTTCTGATGAACAAACTTGGTTTTTATATCTACGTGCTTAGGTCGTGATGAATAAAGAATATTTGCAGCGATTCGTATTGCACTTTTGCTATCGTAAAACAAATTTTCTTTGATGTTTGACAAAAGCCCCCCATCTCTAAGCATTTCAGCCGTATAACTTGTTGAATAGCAGTTACAAGCAGCGACTTGTATTCGGCTTCGTTAGGCGACTAAGAAATTGCATCCAATTGATGAGGAAAAATACAATCAGAATTTAATAAGCGGTTGTCTACATCTCCAGTCCAGTATGCTGTCCAAATAATCTAATATATCTTCACAGTTCTTTCCATACATTAAACTCCTGTTGATGATCCCATTACAACCTTCATAGTTCGCTAGTGAATCTTTTTTGTGTTATTATTAAAGCGACTAAGAAAGCGGACGATTTGTATTTGTTTTTTCATTTTTACTCTTTTTGTCACATTTTTGTATAGTATTTTTTGATTGTAATCAGTGGTAGACTTTGGTTGTATTCACTCATATCGAAATGCGTCAAAACGTTTGGGATGTATTTGTATTGATGGATTTTTATAAAATTTCAATCGGGCGATATTACTACCAAGTGCTGAGGCAGCCTCTCTCATATCCCCTATCTAAAATTTATTGCTGGGCTTGTTCTTGACTGATTCTACAAATTTAATTTCGCTATATAAATACTAATATCTCGTTGACATGTATGGGAACGGAAATATATTTTCACTCTTACCAGCATAATAAAGACACGCTGGTCTACTTTACTTCTGCAGATTTAAATGTTAAGCAAGTTATGGTTAAAAGAGTTTTATAACATACTCTCTTGTGGATAGTGTAAGATTACGATTATACATAGTTTTCTAAATTTAGGCTGGTACATGTGTCTATATCCTGTTTGGATTCTCTTAAGGTTAAGGTAGGTAGAAAGAACATGCATTTGATGTATCATATAATGAGCGCAAAATTGTCATAATAATCGATTCAGTCCTCTTGACAGAAGTCTTCGTTCACAATATTCAAATAACATGTATTCTAATAGCGTGAGATTCATGTGTTTCCCAACTCCGTTTTCCTTCGGTGGACGGTGTTGTGGGTGTTTAGGAATAACTTAAAATTTTGCTAATGTTTTAAAAACATTTGCATTTTAATGGATAGACTAACACTATCCGTGAAAAATCGTCCATGCACGTTACCAAGTAACGCGCGTCTGAAAAGGAATTTTCCTTAATCGGTTCAAGAACTTCCAAACGCATCAATTCTAATAATTCTCCGGCGATTTTCCCTTTAATACATACAAATTAGATTTTTGCATATTTTGTAGATCACGAATCCTATATGAAGGCAATTTGTTGTCGGAGCCACAAATCAAATACAGGTAACCCTCCTACAACGCGGTAGTTCTATAACGCGGTTTCGCTACAACGCGGTTCGCAAATTGCGGAAAATTTCCTATAACGTGATACTCCTACAACGCGAGTTTCAAGAATTTTTTTAAGTAATATTCTAAAAAATTCTAATTTGGCATTATATGTTTATTTAAAAAATTGTGAGATCTAGCTTCTTTGATTTTTACACTACATATTTTAATTTTACAA
>KK351239.1:261825-287758 GCA_000671755.1 Glossina brevipalpis
ATAGAAAAATATCTCAAATAAAAACTATTTTTTTTTCGATTAGGAACCTATCCCTCCTTTTTGCACTGGATCTAAGTCTCCTACAACGTGGAATTTTTCAGGAACCTATTGACCGCGTTGTAGGAGGGTTACCTGTACCGCGTTTTTATTCACATATGTTTTACAGTTTTATTGATACAAGTCATTATAAATGGTTGATGTAGCCATGAGTTTGTTTTTATTACCAAATATTATATATGTATCTTTTCAAATACAGTTTTTTTCTCGTACCGACACATATACCGACACACTGTCAACATGATATTTCAAGGGTTTTTTTTTCTGGCCAACTGTAATCGTTTTCTTTACGATTTCTCTTGGATGTATCAGGCAACTTTTGATGTTTGTCATATAATTTCCAACATCTGAAACTATTACTATTATTTACATATTCTTTTCCTTTTTTCACATTCAAAGAAACTCTTTTCCTATTTGTTGTAATTTTATTAATTTGTATGCTTTCGATTTCGTTCGTATTTGTGTTGTTGTTTATATTCCGGCAATTTTTAAAAAAATGCCCGACACTTTTGCAATTGCAGCAGCATTTAAGTTTATTTAGATGTTTTGTTTCTATTGTTTATCATTTTTGCAGTTTTTTGAATAAAAAGCTGGAGGGATCATCATGTAATAAGTGCCGCTTTGAAAAGGGCTTGACAATAGTAAATTTAATTAGGATCATATAACAGTATCTCTAAGTTTCCAATAGAATACGGAAAATTTTCCAATATAATGAGAGAGAGAGAGTCGTAAAAATTGAGAGATAAATTGACGTTTGTTTGTTTTGTATAAACAAAACACATATGATAAAAAATATCAAGGAAGCAAAATGGAATAAGAAAAAAATTTTACAAAATTTTAATTTGCCCCACAATTTCTATTTTCTTAAATAAATTTCTTATATGTTATATATAAATATATATTATTTATAGTTTAAAAATAATATATAAATATATATAAACGTATTATGCGTGACAAAATGTATAAATTTTAATTGCAAAGGTTGAACAATATACATAGGTTTGTGTGTGTCTTCCTTTTACAGCTGTTTGTTTTTTTTTTTACAAATTCAAAGAACCTCTTTTTTTTTTTTTTTTAATTTTTACGGTGGTGTTATTCTTTGAAGTAATCATAACCAACTCCAAAATATTTAATCTTTTCTTGAATTATGACCATTCAACCTTAAGTTTACCAATTGTTTTAGTCACTCGACTACACGTATTATTAGTTCTGTATGTTCACTTGCATTTAAAAGAGCATCTCAAGCAATGTTTTGCCGTTTGGCCAGTAGCGATAAGGCTGTAATTGTTAGAGTTTATCATTAATTTAATTTCTGCGAGTGCACCTTCACTCAAGTCTGCATCCTTTTCGTTGGTGACGCCATTTTGTATAACATTTCAGCAGCGTTTGATTAACAAACAAGATTTTATTTATCTTTTCCAATATGTCGTCGTTCTCTCTTACAATGCACTCATCTTGCACAATACTAAAAAAAAAAATGAAGTAAATTTTAAGAAAATTTTTCTTTGATTTCCATTTAAAAGGCGTGATCATATGTCCATGGCCTGATAATGATGGATTGAAATATTTCAATAGAATGAAAAATGTAAAAACAAGAATAGAGAAAAAGGAGCGATTGAATTAAACGCAATACATTGAGTTACAAATTATTCCCTCCATTGTTTATTTCTATTTTTATTTTCCTCACCTACATTTTAATTCCATAACACTATGCTATTGTTTTTTGATTGTTGTTGTTATAATGTTATAAGTTTCGTGTAATAGGCTGATAAGACAAAAACTTAGGAAAATTTTGGCGTGCTTTGTCTCGTTTTTTCTTTTCAGCAGGAAAGACGCAGTTGCGAATCAAAGGGAAATATGCAACGCATGAATACAGCAGAGTTGAGAGTCGATGGTGAGCCTTCATGTAGATAAAGGGCATCTAAGGCATACAAAGAAATCAATAAACCGCAACTACACCAACATTTCGAGAAGCACTCAACGTAATAAAAGATAGAATGCGTAGACAAAGAGGGCCAAAGATATTGGACTTAAACAGCATAACACTTTGATATAACGTTTTATTAATTTCGCTCATTATCAGAAACAAATAAGTCTGTTGTGATCTCTCCGCCCGGAATGTCACTTCAGTTTCAAAGAAAATGCGTAGTGTCGGTGCTTTCCGAGCAGCACAAGAATTATGATAAATGAAGTGCACTTATGCGTGTCTTTCTTTCCTTATTGCGCGTGTTGGAGATCGGAATCTTCGTAGATAACACCAGTCCGTAACAGAAGCATATACGATTCAACATCCCTGGTGCGTACAAACTACACCCATACGCAACTCACTCCTTCATTTATAGAGAATAAAAGCGTTCTCTTTTTTCATCGTCCTTGCCAATTGCCTATCGAGGTTTAGCGCTTCTCCTTTTTATGGACTGTGCGCTTCGTCCTTTTTTGGCTCTTGGCTTAGACGTATCTCAACTCATCCTCCAAAACATCGTTTATATACAAAAATATTACTCTCTATTTATTCCCTACTCTCCTTTTTCCCTCCTGACCACCATCATACCTACTTGTATTGTTGTGAATAATCCGTGCCGTGCTCAGAAAGGTCTCTTGTATTCGCTGAAGCTCCTATCCCTCCAGCATAAGATAAGATATCCCTATTTTTCAGGCGGGACAAAGTCAATTACTTCTTTTTTAGGTGATCGGTCTTCACGCTTTTTGGCATGCTAGGGAGTTTTCTGACCTAGGATCGGAGATTTCGTAATTTCTTGAAACGAAGTGTATGCGTTTCAATTTGTGTTTCTTTCGTAGGAAGAAACTCAACGACTTCCAGTTTGTATTCTTAGGATCTCTGAACATTTGGCATGACTTGACGACAGCCTTAGTATAGGAATGTATGTGTTGATTTCCTGATAATGAGACCCTGCTGGAGATATGCCAACCCGAAATATAAAAACTTATGTTAGTACTGATTGGAGTTAAATTCCGTCCCACATTCCCAAAAACGGTTTGAAATAATAAAGTTATTTTAAATAATGTATTCACGAAGATACTCGATTCCAGAATTATGATTTGAACTGCCAGGGACTGTATGGTGGACGTTGGCATTGCAGCTGATTAGTCTAGTCCTGTTGCGTACTTAGCTGTGGGTATTGCTGCCTCGTTCGTAAGGTATACGGCTATGAGATTGCCGTGTATATGGCGTATGTGTTCAGTCCGTAAATAAATCTGCCGTTTTTGTGGTGCAGAGCTTAAATCACACTCGCATGTGCGCTTAATGGCTGTCTTGGCATGCAGAATGTTTGTTCCTACCTGATAAGAATATTTTCGCTTGCGTCTTCATCGTCTTTACGTATCGTTACGGACTTTCCGTTAGCCATCTAAGAGACTGAAGTAAAGTTGAAGTTCAGCACTATGGTTAAACACGAAACGAAAACTGGCAGTTCTAGGACTAACACATTTTTACTCACGTCCTTGGTCAATTGGTGATCTTTCCAAGTCGTCTTGGAGTAATCGAATAGGATAATACTCATTTCTATTATTTCTCTACCTCTTTCGAAGAGAGGATACTATTAGATGTCTAGATTGTAGCACTGTTTACCGTCTTAATATGAGAGTCGTCGCAGCTTCGGTCTCTGAACGTTTTACTGGATTTTGTGTGTTTGGGAGACGCGAGAAGTTATCTAACCTGCTTCTTTTGAAATTGCTACCGGGCATGCTTAAGGCGGAGGGTGCACGAGTCGCTGCGCGCGTTCTCAAAGCTCTTTCCCGGCGTTTTGAGGCGCCGACGATGGGTTCCACTTAGTCCCCTTTTCCTCCCTCATTCACCAGCCGTCTAGAAATACTTAGAGAAGGTCCCTCAAAAGATTATTTAAATTCTTCCTTTGGTCCCGAACGTGAGCCGAGGAGAACGCGTTTCTTTTATGTAGTCGTGGACGTGTGGGTCAATGATGAATAAAAAATTATAAAAACGAAAAACAACAAAACATTAAAAGTCAGAAGCCTTAATTAATGGTGGATAATGTTAGGAAAAGCACAAACCTAACTTTGAAACATATGTTGCCGAAGTACCTGGCAAAGTGCGAGCTGAGATTTAAACGTATTTAAACATGTAAACGAAAATAATTTGCATAAGTGTTAATTAGAAAAAAAAAAAAAAAAAAAAAAAAAAAAAACAGAAAACGAATCATATTTGATTTAGTCAGATTTTTTAAAAACATACTACTAATTTTTGTAACATATTTAATGGAACATTACATATATATATAATAATAATATATATATATTTAAAATCTTATATTTATATATTATATTATCGTGAAGACATACATATAATATATGTACATATAAATGAATATATGATTTTTTTTTGTAGGTTCGATTTAGGTGAATTTTAGATTCAAGTTAAGTGATTTTCCACTCTTATATAGAGGATCCGAGATGTTACATCTGTATATCATGACTACATAACTAATTTAAAAAATAAGATGCATTCTAAAGTAATAAGTTCTCATTCAAAAGTAGATCATTATAGTGCCGCCACCTAGTGTTTAGTTTGAATATTTGAAAATGAAAACTGTTTTTCATCCAAATAACGAATTCAAATTCAAATCTAAACTCAGTTTATTTAAGCTAACTGCTACACAATAAATGATGTAATTATTAAGAGAAAGTAAAATTAAAAAAAAAAAAAATAAATAAATAACTTGATAGAATGATGCAGCTCTTATTCCAGAATTCTCTATAAAGTTTAAATTTTTTATGAATTAAACTCAACAATTTACTTGTCATCGAGCGATTGTATATGAAAAATGTAGAAATACAAGTTTAGAAAAAAAAAGTTTATCTAAGTTGATAAGCGAACACACAAAGTGAATACAATAATACAATAAAAGTTTTAAAAAAACATTGAAATTCTAACGTAATCATAACATTAGAATGTTAATTTTGTTAGCATAACAAATAAAGAAAACAAACAACAACTATGTTTAAAATCTTAGACAATCAAAATTTGTTCTGAGATACTTTTATAAAATGATCTAAAATAATTAGTTCGTTCTTTCTCGTTAAATGCTTTTAACTAAATTTTTAATATTGAGTATGTAAACGAAATGAACAATACTTTTTAGTAGTTTGCTAATAGTCTGAAGTTCCATTTATTAATCAGTATAGTCCAGTGTGATATTAATATAAAGATTTATTCCTTTGGGCTAATATTTAACTCAACTAATATAGGTGAATGCAAAGATTGCCTGTCCCAGCACATGATTGGTGAACAAGTTTCATCATTGACAATGCTTGTACTCATTGAATTTAATTTGCTATTAATTACATACATATTACAGAACGAATTCATTTCAATTTTATTATATTTATAGTCGATTAGCGTAAGATTCTATCTAATCCGAATGATTCGCTATCCTGTTTTTTAACAATTGTTTTTGGATGTATCATGTCTATCCTTGAAATTAGTCTCTAGATCTAGATTAGGGATGTATGAGTTAAAAGTTTACATCTAGGTATTCTTTGGGGCTTCTGATATACATTCATTCTTTAATAGAGGCTAAGAAGTTAAACAAAAGGTGGTTGCGTTAATTTTAGTCATTTTTTTTTTCACTTTGAAAAGTCATTTATTGAGAAAAATGAATACAATATACATTAATTTAAATATTTTCCATCATTTTCTACAACTTTTTTCTATCTTTTCCGGTAACGTGACGATATCGTATCGGAAGAACTCAGGATGTGTGTTTAAACTATCCATGAATTGACTAATTTTCGCAATTTTTCAACTTGGTGGAACCGCGTACCAGCCAAGCTACCGCATGACGAAAGTGCAATTTTGAACGTTCCGCACTGAATAACTAGTAAATGAAATATTATTAGTTTAGTTAGGGCAAGGTACCAAAATCACATCGAAACATTGCGACCACTTTAAAACTGAATTCGTAGAGGTAAACCAAGAATATGTCGAAGTTTTCCATACTGACATTTGGGATTTTAAAACCTTTAACGCCGACAAACGTCCGCATTTTGTGTTTTTTTTTTTTTTGAAGTCATTGAACCGTATTTTTTTTTTTGAATATCTTGAATGAAATTTCACGTGGATCATAAAATTAGCCGATTTGATTTAAATTTGATATTATATCTTGAGATTTGAAGTCAAGTTATGCTTCATTTATAGATACATATTGTGTATATTTACATAAGTATTAAATATACGATGTTTAGTTGATTTTAAAGATACGTATTAACAAATTTTTTCCCTTATTATATATAGGTGTGCATTTAAAAAAGTAACATCGTATGAGTATTTGTTATAGACGTATTGTATTTTCATTGCACATATTGTGTATGTGCGCTCAATAACACATATATCGATTGTAAAAAGCCTAGTTTGTCTGAGCGTCTGTGTTTGGCTTTGTTTTTCGGAAACATTTTTAAGGTTTCAGATTTGTTGTTGTTTATTTTGTAACAAATTTAATTATTATTATTATTATATTTTTTTATTTTCTGAAACAACCATCGTTATTTCATTTCCTTTTCAGTTTATTTGTAGTTCTTCGTGCATGCGAAGCTTGTGTTATTTCGGATATAATACATTTAGGTATTTTTCTTATTTTTTTATTTTTTTTTTTTTATTATTTAGTTATAGCATTTGGTATGCTTTGTGATTAAAATTAAAAAATTTAACATAAAATGTTTAATCGAAATTTACAATTTTATAAATGTGACAATCAACTCTATTTGTAAATGCCAAATTTCGTGTGCATGTTATTCAAAAACTTCGGCTTCGTAATTTTTAAAATTTTTAATTTTAACTACAGTGTCCATTATGTTCTATCGATGATGTGATTAGTTAAAAAAAATTTCTAATCAAGAACGTTTCTCTCTTAGAGAATTTTATTTTACATATACGATGGTCTTTTACTGTGTAAAACTAAGGATTTTTCAATAAATATAAAAAGTCAACTACTGATTACATGTTACGTTTTCACTACCGATACATTACTTAGTTATTTTAATTCGGTTTGGTGTCAGCTGTTTACTACTACATATTGCATTGTTATCACCGATACAGTATACAGTTATTTTAATCCAGTTTGATGTCTTAATTAATTTAATTTTTTTTTTTTTTTTTTTTTGCTTAATTGAAGTAAAATTTTATCTACTTCTTCATTACTATCAGTGTCTACAATTTTATTAATTCTTACAGAAAGTGTTAAAGTTCTTGACAGTTTTGTGTGTTATGATGATATCGATTCTTCAGGAAGATCATCATGTAACTAACGTCTATTGTTGTGTCTCTAGTGAAAAGTGATTGACAAGAGTAAATTTAATTAGGATCATGTAACAATATTTCTAATTTTCCAATAGAATACGGGAAATTTTTCAATACAATGAGAGAGAGAGAGTCGTAAAAATTGAGAGACAAATTGATGTTTGTTTGTTTTGTATAAACAAAACAGATATGGTAAAAAATATTAAGGAAGCAAAATGAAGTGAGAAAAATTTTTATAAAATATTAATTTGCGAATATCTATTTGCTTAAACAAATTTCTTATTTTTTATACATAAACATATTTATATGTAAATATATTATGCATAATGCAAAATGTACAAATTTTAATATTGCAAAGATTGAACAATATATTTAAATTTGTTTGTGTTTCCCTATCACAGCTGTTCCTCCTCCAGAATTTCGTATTATTTCTTCTTTCAATAAAATAATGCTAATAACTCTCGTATTAGATCTAATGATCAAGACTTGTAAAATATATTTTCATATCCGTTTTGATGGAATTATTTTACGGTTTAAAATCTTTTTTTGTGTCAGGTGAAATTTCTATACTTTTCTATAATTTTCGCTTACAAGGTACATACAGTCGTTACTAAAAGCTTGAATTTGTCTGCGCATGCTGAGCGTCTTCCCATCTTTATGCAAAAATAGTAATATTGCGTCCCCTTCATAAACTGATAATAGGCATTCCTCTATAGATTAAACAGGCATAGCTAAACTCAGCAACAAGCTCTATATCAATATATAGCGAAAAAATTCACTAGGATTGGCTTTCTCTGAAAAGTGACCAATTTAAATGGGGAAAATCATTGTAACAAGCTAAAAGAAAGCATATTTTTGCTATTTTTTTTTTAGGTGGAAGGAAATTTTGTAAAATAATTATATTTGAGGAAGTTATTACGCACACATTTCAGTTGTAAAAAAAATTATTTTTGAAAGGCATTAAAAAAAATCCATATATAAAAAAATAAATAACATTAATATAAAAAAACATCATCGTCTGACTGACCATATAAGAAAATTAAAAACACAAATATGAAAAAATAAGTAAAAATATTATCGTCTGACCGAATATTAAATATCCTACACAACTTTGGCTAATATAATTTTTCACTTGCTTCCATTACACTATGTTTAGACATAGTTCTTATATGGAAGGAGGACTAAAGCGTGAATTTTATTTTTCTGTCAAAGGTCTTCTTCTTCAGCTATTTTTGTCACGAAGTAATAATAATTAGACTTCATTTTCATATAAAGATTTATTTTTCATATACTACCTTATATATGATGGGGTCCAAGAAATACACCTATGTGGCTTAAATTTGGTGCAATTAATTTTTACGTCCAATAATTATTAGTAACTTATTTGAGTCATAACATTTTAAAAATTAGGTATTTTTATCATATAAAAGCGTACATTTTATAGGAACAGTTGTATGGAAAGTAGTTCAAAAAATACTCCCAACCGATCCAAAATTTTCACATTTATTTTATATACTAAAATATTAGTTCCTACTGATTTTTCTCGGAGAATATTTGAAATTAAAGTTTTTTCATATAAAAGGTACTTTTCAAATGGGACGATATAAAGGGAGTATTACAAATTTTGACCAAATATGTCGACAATAGCAACCAATAGAAGAAGAATACGTGGACAAACAAGCTTGAATCGATTCAACAAATAATTCTCTTTATAATAAAAGAACGGGTCTGTCGTAAGTCTTCCTAAGTTTTACATACATCAATACAAACTTAATGTACGATGTAACATAAGCGGTGTAGGGTATCGAAATGTGTATTCATTTTCTGAGTAAGGTGTTGTTACCTTCTGTAGTAAATTTAATTTTAATTTTTATATTGGATGTATTGTCGATAAATTGAAAAGTTTGCTGAACTTTGTTTACTTTTGTGCGAACACCGGCTTAAAAATCTTAATTTATCCTGTGTGGTAAAGTGTAATTAATACGGCAGTTTTATTAAATTAAATTGATCTTAATGTTGCTTTTCTTCTTTCCGGACACGTCGAAATAATAATAACTATTGTAGACACAATTACCCGCTTTAGAACCGTTTCGCGTGCCTTAGAATAATAACAATAATATCGTAGGATGACATATAGATGGTGCCACTAATTACGAATCCTTATGACTTTTAGAAAGTATCATCTTTCATCAGATAAAATATGTAAAAATTTCATGATATTTCAATCATTGCAGGCCCTTGTCAAGAATTTGTTGAACCACGCTGGCTGCCTGTATGTCATATGTCAAATTGAATTTAATAGTTATAGACGCGAAAATAGCATCAATCAACGTTTATTTCGGAGAATTCTATTTTAGTTTGGGTGAACACCTTTGTCGAAGTCAATATCTTTCCTTTTACAGTCAGAGCACGACCAGTGTAGCAATTGAGAGATGGGATGTATAACCGTTTCAGCTGCCTCACCAGTAAGGTCTCCTCACTTAGGTTGGCTAAATAGTTTGTATAACAAACAAGTTATAAAATGATCGGAGCCGCTACCAGTTCTAGAGCAACCCCTTTTTATAGACGTATTTCATCCTATCGAATAGGCAGGAAATAAAAATTTTGAACGTATATATAATAATCATAACTATTGAAGTTGATGTTAATGCCAAACAGATGTTGCTATCGTTACCATTATCGTTGCTGATATTATTATTGTTGTTGGTAACTTATTTGTGTTATCACTGATGTTGTTTTTATTGTTGATGTGTATTTGATATTCTTATTAATATTAATCATGTTAATGAATAATATTGTTATTGCTATCGCCACTATTGTTGTCTGGTTTTATAATAGTAGTTTAGTAGTTTTGTTCATATACATAATTAACTGATTTCTCAAATTATTATTGAGACGGCCGAAGTGCTCTCACAATTTTTTTTTAAATTTTTATTCTTTGTTTTTCATTAAACACTGGCTTCAACAAAATCCACCAACCGAAATCAAAACTTGCAAGAAATGTTTTCACTTCACCTTTTATGTCTATTTTGGGTTAATTAATACTTGTTGTTGACAAAATATTTCAAAGAATTTATAAAAATTTTTGCCAAGCACAGAAAAACATGTCTGTTATATACGCACGACGTTGCCAGAGCATAAACAACATCGATTTATTTTATCTACCCCACCACACACACATAAGGGTACTTATGAAAACGTAAGTTTTTATATGGCTTGAAGAATAAGAAAATCTTTGACAAATAAATTTAACTTGCTAAATTTATACTACGTCAGTCCACATTTAGGCTCCCTTTTATATAGATTATTGCGATCTTTTCGGGTCTTTTCGTAACGAATTGATCCATAGGGAGAGACTTTAAAATAGTAAATTTTATAACTCTTCGTCTTCTAATGTATATATGCAAAAATCTGAGTTAAGTAAAGTTTGGTCTACATATACGCAAATATTTAGTGAGCATAGAATATTTACCTTTTTAGCGTTTATCGAGACCTTACCTTCCTTATCTTTTTTGAATCTAAGTCTTAAAACCTTTCAAATTTTCAGAAATGATAGTTTAAATCGAATTGGAAGTATAACTTTAAAAAGCCACTGCATTTAGTTAGTCGACAGACTTTGTTATAATAGTGTTTAGTGATTTTAGTTTACCGCATATCTCTTGGTCCCCCAATGATAACTATTGGGCTATTCGATCCGATTTTATGATCTAATTGAACTAATTCGTTCACCAGTTAGGTAACACGTTAGTAAATAATTCCCAAGACTTACAAACATAGATATCGTATTTACTGAAAAATCTAAATTATTTTTAGAATTTCTCAAACGACATTTGTCAAAATTTTGTCTATTTTCGTATGTTTGATTTTACTGATTACGATGTTTCGTATTTTGATTAAAAATTAATTTGGTTTTTAAGTTAATGCCGCGTTTACTCATTACAGAAAAAATATATATAGTGACACATGTTTCGATGGATACAATGACAACTTTACATAAATTGAAGTTTGTATTTGCTGGCTGCCTCATCGTTGACAATTGTCTGTTTACGAATCTCAAAAGAACGGTTCAGCAAAAAAAGTTTTAAATTAACCAACAGGAGATTATTACGGAAATTTTTTTTTTTTTTTTTTAGTTATTTGTATATTCTTATCTTATCGTTACCTTCGAAAGTATTTATGTTCATTTAAAAGCAAATCCAAACAATAATATGTTAGTAGTATAGCTTCATTGAGTAGGTATGAGGTTGAGAGCGATTTGAAAACTTTTAATGACTCTACTACCAATGAACTAAAAATTTAAGATGAAAGTTTTAGAGTTAATTGACTACGAATTCGTCATTGAATCGGTCATTGAGTTATACATTTTCTTAATTTTTTCTTTCTCTTTTCCTAACTAGTAAGGTGCTGAACATGTGGTTCAAAAATAGGCACTTTTAAGTAAAAAATTGTCAAGGAAAGAGAACGTGAAGTAAGCAGTTCCATTATCCAGGAATTGTAAGCTAATATAAAAAAAAAGGGAAATATAAAAAAAAAAGGGAAAATTTATAACAATAAAAAAATATGTCGACAAAGCATCCCAACTCAAAATGACGACACCTAGCATAGCTCAGAACTAAACTAAAAATGTCCCAATCTTTTTAAATATTTTTCCAAAATAATTTTTTTTTTTTTTTAATATTTAATCGTACATTTAATAACCTTCTTAAATATTATTGTTCTTGTATGCAAAAAAAAAAAAAAAAAAAAAAACCTTTTTTTCTGAGTGGCGTTACCTTGTAATGAGAAGCGATTCGTTCTTCACGAGATATTTATTTCCACAGTGTGTGCAGTGAAATAAAAAACTATTCTTTGAGAAATGCTGGAAAATGTTACCTTTCAGAAAAAAGTTCCAAATATTTCACATAACATGACATAGTTCATCAGCGTATCATTGGGGAGTACCTGATGGGATTGGTCATCAAATCCTGGCTTGCAACTCTGTACTTTAACGATCTTAAACTTTGCAATACATCATGTTCAGTCAGAAATGGAGTAAATTAGGAATGTGAAGCAGAGTTAATTATTCGGTATGGGTAGTTCCTGAGAATCGATTGTGATAGAATCGGAATTAATAGTAGAAAAATTATATTGAAAATAGTATTCGAGATTTCATAGTAAGCACAGAGTCCATTAGAAGACATATCGATGAAGGAAATATGAAGACTTTTCTTTTACAGTTAACAAATTTCTAAAAATGTTTTCGATTAATAAATTTGGATTTAACGGAAGAAGTCTCTGACTATGTTAGTGAATAAAAGAAATTGTTTTTCTTTTCTTCTTCTTAGCTAGACATCTAATTTATTGATCGACTTGTTCTTATTGCTACTACAACACATCTAATCAGTTATTTTGTATTTTGTATCCATTTTTTTTTTTACTTTGTTCCACAATGATAAGGTGGTATTATTATTATAAATTCAATGTGATTTCAATACATGTATAGTGTACTAGTATACACTTTTTCACAGTTAATCAATTTCAGTTTAATCTATCCTTTGTTTCTCTTCTCTTTGTCTCAATAGGCCAATAAGGACTACTCAATACGAAATATGTGACATCAATTGATTGCATATACAACACCATGATTTTTTGTTAATTAAAATAATATTGAAATGATACTTAAGCATCTGATTAAGTGTGTGTGTTTATATATATAATATATATATATATATATATATATATATATTGTCTTATGAAAAATGAGCGTGTATTCACACATTCGAGCAAGAATAAAAATTTTATTTTTTAAACTCATCGTACATGAAATTCTTTTATGTATACATTTACCTTAAAAAACATATCAAACTTGTTTAGAATTTTGCTTTGCACTGACATTTTTTCTACGTAATGAAATCAAAATTGATCATTTTTAAAATATTATCCCTTGGTCAATCGGTATAGTTAATATATTTTATTGAATTTAGTATGACGTCAATAGCGCGATTATGAATTTTCACGTCGTTACAGCTTGAGTTTTATGCCATAAACACTTGTGGGGGTGGGGGTACGAGATATATTAAATTTGTATTAAGATTTAAGATTGTGACTGCACTTTTATTATACAGATCGATCCAGAATCATTTTCTAAATCGATTTACATCTACCTAATGTCCGTCCATGTATTATTATGCTCAACCTACATATCACAATTTTGGAGATATTTTCCCGAAATTTAGTACACACGGACATGTTTCGTCCTAAGGACAACTCTATCGAAAATGCTTTCGATCGAATCAATTGCACGATTACTATTTTCTGTATAACGTTTTATTTCGTTATATAAAAAAAGAAAAAAAAAAATTTAAGTTTTCAAAATTTATCGCGAAAATACCAATCGCGAATCGGATGGGTCAACTTTTTGAATGAACTGCCGTAAAGTCAAACGTTCCTACGATAAGTAAGTCTTTATAAGGACAAAAATGTTTAATTTTTAATATTTTACGATGAAAATTAATCTATAATGACATAAGACCTGAAGTTAACAATTTTGGATCATGTAAATCTGATTTCTGGACTTCGCACCATATATTTTTGATATGGCAACAAAGTCTTATTTTCGATGTTTTATGATGAAAATTAGTGACGTAAGGGGTCTATCTATGATATAAGTAAAATGATGTCGATAAGTTAGAGCGCCGTGACATATCACACATCTCTTTAAGTCTACCTGTATCTTATGTATTTTTGTGTTCAATCTAGAGATTAGAATCGTTAAGATCTTTTGGCGAGGTATGTGGTATATTGGTAATGATATGGTAAAGGACGAACGCTTGTGAAAATGGATTCGATTGAACTGTTTTTGTGACCACTACCCATATAAAGCCTTATTTGGAAATTGCCTCTATAAGAAGGAAATTTCAATATTTCAAATATTTTCCGTCAAAGATCGGTAGGAAGTAGTATTTTGACATGTAAAATAAATGTGAAAAATTTGGATCGGTTAGGTATATTTCTTGAGTCACCTTCCATGTAACCGTTCGCATGAAAAGTATACCTTTATATGCTAACAAGTAAGAAAATTATATCTGGCTGTGCCGAAGCTTTTATCACCTTTATCTTATAAAAATGGGGAAAAACTAAATTGTAATAGATTTAGGCGTTAGAGTGAAAGAACTTCCAATGTTTCTGCCAAATTTGAAGCCGATATTTTCATTTTTGCGGTTAAAAGAATCTTTACTACAGACATTAGATACTTAAACAGCCACACAGATGGATAGACGTACCGATGGATACGTTTAGGTGGATGCCGAATTTCATACTGATCAAGAATATAAACATTCTATATGTGGTTCCAGAAGCATCTTTTTTAATGTTACAAACATGTTCACAAAAAGAATTAAATTTCAATATTCTATTACATCGTTTGGGTGGGGTCGATCGGTTTCCTTTTTGGCACAGAGAATACTTGGACAAGCTAGTGCAACATTTTTGGAAATTTTTCTAATTCTATCTACTATGGTTCACGACTAATGAACAAAAATTCAATCTTTTTTTTTGCTTTCAAAAGCAGAGATGTTCTTAATCCACATCGTAGTGTGGGCACGTTCTTGGCCCGTTTGGCTTATTTTCAATACGAAACTGCACGCAAGAACTTCCAATATTTCTGACTTAATTTTTATTATTTTGTGACTCACAAATGAAAACCTAATAAAAATTTGTGATAAAAAAATGAAATTTAAAATGTAATCTTTAATATTTAATGATGAAAAAATTGTTAAAAATATTAGAAAAATAAGAAGAAGAATTAAATTTGGTAAATTTGCACCACTTCCATCGCACTTTAGGCTTCCTTTCCTAAAATGGAATCCCAAGGCCCATGAAAAGCATGCCTTTACCTGGAAACAGGGTATAATTTGTAGCGTTCTTTTTTTTTACGTAAATAAATTAAGAATTATGTGTAGGAGCACTGCTTGGTGTAGGATATTTAATGGTCGAGTTTGTCCGACTATAACATTTTATTTGCTTTCTACTACTTTTTGTTTTCAATTTTATGCGAACTCTTAACACAATAATTAAGCGAAGTTATCTTTCCTTCTCATCTCACTTGATTATCAACGTTCGGTCACCTCTTCTTAAGACGCTTCGTGTCTAAATTTTGTTCTTACTGTTTTATTATGTATATGTCACATAGGAATGCAATTAATTCCTATAATTAATTTTTGTCGAACATACTCGTGCTCATTATTATTATTTCACTTTTGTTTGTTGTTATGCTTGCCACCGATCCCATGGGCATATATATTCATTTAGTCATTTTGTTTGTAACTCTTAGAAAGAGGTTACAAAATTTCCCTTTTCGATTATAGAAAATATAATTTTCAGGTTTTTTGTTAATTGTTGCGGGTGTAATCAATTACCTCTTATTGGCGTCTACCGTACCTCGGTATCATTGATGTTCGTACGACCTCATTTCAAATCAGCATATCAACGATACATTTTTCTTTTCGACTTAAAAGGGTTGTCGTAACACCTTACAATTCTATACTGTTCCTGAACGATATTTTTTCCGCATCAAAAACCAATATTTAACTAATAAAAACAATTCGGATTTTTCCATTGTCTTGGACCTTGGATGCCTTAAAGCATTGTAAATTGTAAAGAAATAATCAAAATGCAATTTTTATTAGAGACGATATTTATGTGTGCTTAAGTTTATATATTGACCGATCCTATCCTAATTGTTATAACTACCGTTTATTATTTGCGGCACGAACCCCCCCATCATTAAACAGTATATCTCGTTACTTATGCATCTTTCCAGAGATCGCTGATTTGTTGTTACTCTTTAAGGGATCTCAGTAATAAAATAAGTTCTATTTTTAACTTAGCGGCCGCCATTGCTTATATCTATCTAATTTACCTACTATGAAGACTGTACTCACACACCCATTCTCTTTAAAACCAATTCAATTACTATAAATAATAGAAGAAATTTTCAAATAATAAGGCAAAGTGAACAGATAACACTTTATTACAATTTTATTGGGACATTAAGTTCCAAGTTAAAAATTTTTTCTATATTTTTTTTTTTTAATTTTTTTTTTTTTTTTTTTTTTTTTTTTAATTGTTTAAGTGCGCAAACACAAGGGCGATATGCAAGTTAATGTAGCAGGATTACGCCGCAATATTAAAAACTTAGCTCACAATTATTCCGATGCTCAGGTAATTAAGCTTATATCCATCATTTTTTTGTTTTTTTTGTTTTATTAAATATAATTTATATTTGGAATTAGGTCAAAGTACGCGAAGCGACATCAAATGATCCATGGGGTCCATCAGCCACCATAATGGCGGAAATAGCTGATTTGACCTATAATGTTGTGGCTTTTTCTGAAATTATGCAAATGATATGGAAGCGTTTAAATGATCATGGCAAAAATTGGCGCCATGTTTACAAAGCTTTGATTCTTTTAGAATATTTGATAAAGACTGGCACTGAAAAGGTAGCTCAACAATGCACTGAGAATATTTTTGCAATACAAACTCTTCGTGAATTTGTACACTTTGAGGAGGGAAAGGATCATGGAACTCACGTACGTGAGAAAGCCAAACAATTGGTTATTTTGCTTAAAGATGATGAACGTCTTAAAAATGAACGTATTAAAGCATTGAAAGCTAAAGAACGTTTCGCTCAACATCCCAGCGGCTTTGGCAGCGATGGTTATATAGATGGTCCCACGCACAGAGATATGCCACCCGGTTGGCAAGATGAGCCTACTAAATCGGTATCAGATCTTGAACTAGTGCGTCCACAAACTGCTGGCGAAGAAGAGCTACAGCTCCAATTAGCTATGGCCATGTCCCGTGAAGAGGCTGAGCAAGAAGAAGCTAAACGTCGCAGCGATGATGTGCGTCTGCAATTGGCTTTAAGTCAAAGTGAACAGGATTTCAAGTAAGGACTATTATTTTTAGGACGTTGCACACAATTATATTTCTTTTCTTTTAGGCAACAGAAACAACAAAAAGACGAACCTCAAAGTCATTTGTTAGATTTGTTGGATATTTCCTTGGGTGCAACGAGCCTTTCGAATTCATCCCTGGGAGCGACGGGAAATAACGTAGCAAGCACTGAGCCTTGGCCAGCAGGAATTGGAAATCAAATGCCCGATCCGTGGACTGGCACCGGTTCACCTCCTGTTGATCCGTGGCTACCATCCGGATCATCACGTAATATATCTTTGGCTAATACTGAGATGAATACATTAGGCGGCATAACAATGACCGTAGCAGCAACTAATGGAGTTTCGGATTCTTGGGGTATACGTACACAATCACCGTCTGTTACGTCAGGTTCTTCGACAGAAGGTTGGCTGCAAACAAATGGCCTGAACGATAACATTCAACCTACCCCTGCTGCCGCGAATTCCGATCCATGGTTGGCAAAATCTACAGCTCTATCTCCGACAGCCGCAACTATCAGTCAAAATGTGTTAATGGATCCTTGGTTAACACCGGAGAGTACAAAATCAGCACCGGCCCCTGCTGTTGCGATAAATTCCTTAGGTTTAGATGATCCTTGGGCGCCCAAGGCTAAGTTACCTAGTTCTCAAGCTATTGGAGAGTCTTGGAGGCATAACGATAATGTTTCAATTAAGGTAGAATTAAATGAAAATCAATTTAAACATTTTAAAATATATGACTGTCCTTGCAGAAACCATCACCTGACTTGGACGAATTCGATATTATAACGAATCGTAATAAGACTGGAGATTTATTAGCAATTGATAAGCCAACCAATAATGCGGTTAATAATAATGGTGAGAATGCATTGTTTTAAATTGAAACAATCATTGATTGATAAATTGAATTTTCTGCCATCAGCAAATGCCCCGCCAATAAGTACGTCTGGATTAGGAACAAATACCAAGAAACCCCTGAAAACTCCTCAAGCATTTTTGGGTGAAAATTCAGCTTTAGTTAATTTAGATAATCTAATTAAACCTGCTGCGCCACAACCGGGTGGAAATATCTCAGCCTACAATCCATTCAGTGATACAATTATTCCATCAAAATCAAACCTATTTCAACAACAACAACCTCCTGTAAGCAGAAAAATATTGTAGAAATTGTACATAAGTTTATGAGAATTTTTTATTTTTAGGGACCATCCATAAATCAGCTAAAACAACAACCTTTTGCTGTAAACATGAGCCAAGATCCGTGGGCACCTATTAGTAACGCGAATCCAGAAACAACGCAGGTGAATATTTTTTACTCTTTTTATATATAACTTCAGAAACTTAGAGGATTAGGAACATGTCATATAGGTATAGATAGCGATTGGAAATGTATGTCTCTCTCTCTAGTGGTATCGTTTAATACATTATCCATGAAATTATATAGTAATTTATAATTCTTATTAATGGTTCTATCGATCCTCTGAAATTTGCTCAATTTTATTATGGGTTTTTGTACTAATATATTATTTCTATTTTTATTCTCTCTACTAATATCCTCTCCTGTTATCTCTTGACCTATTCCCATTTATTTATTTATTTATTTATTTTTTTTTTTTTTTCTTAATCGCTGATCACGTAACATAATTTTTTGTTTTACTATCATGATTACATTCACTTTTGACGTACGTGTGCATGATATCGCTATGGATAACCCAATTTAAATGCATTCCTGCTATTATTCATTTACCGGTCATAACAAGGTTCAAGCGGCTCATCAAAGGCCAAACGTCTCGAATTTATACAGCACCACAGCATCATCTCAGGCGCTGAAACAACAACAAGTGAATTTGAATTATTCCAAGAGTGATTTTGAAGTTGTCAATACCTCGAATATTGTTGACGCTGCAGTAACTGCCGTTATTTGCACCACCAACAACAACATCGAATGTTTCTCTAAAAACACTACTAACACTAGCAATATCTTGACAGCAAACTGTAATGCAGATCTTTTACTCAATGATAATAATAGTTCAGACAATTCCCATTTCTCTCTGTATCCTCAAGTGAATATAATTAACAATAATAACAATATGGAGAAATTTAATTTGTGTCAAGTTTCCTCATTAAATTTATCGTCGGTTAACAAAACAGCACCCTTTTCACCCAATTTGTTACCCGAACTTGATTCATCGCTACAAGATATTAATAATTACAATGAACAATTGATAGGCTCTTCTGATATATCGTCACCAAAAACATCGCTAATACAACAAACAGTAACAACAACAACAGCAACAACAGCAACAATGTCTGTTACAAGCTATTGCAGTGTCTTTTCGACATCCCTGGCTACCATACCAGGCGTCACTATAAGACCTTTGACTTCCGATACACTCGTTGATCCTAATACAAATCTATTTAATTGCGATTTGTATGATTCTAATGATCTAAACAATACTAATCAATGTAAATTTGAAGTGAGTACACGAGTATAATGTTTTTTTTTTTTTTTTTTTTTTCTCTTAAATATTTTTGTTGATACGTTTTGCATTTTAGAATAATTTGCTAGTTTCATTTCGTATACTAGTTATGTTTTAGTTCGAGTACAGATATAATCGAAATGAATGGAACGACCGATTGATTGATCTCACAGATTTGGTTTCCAATGATGTGAGCAAGTTTGCACAATACTAAAAATTTGAAAAATTAAATATTAAATTTGGATTGCATGAAATCATCTTTTAACCTCGCAAATTTGATGTTCTGCATAAATATTGAAAATCATTGATGTCATTTTAATAGGGCGATAATAAAAAAAAAAAAGAAAAAAAAAAATACAAAATCGTAGTCACGATTTACGTTAAGAAAAATGTATATAATTATAGAGTCTTCGCGAAACAAATTTTTATATAAACGATGTTGTAAGTGGTGATATTGATTTAGTAAAAATTTTTGTTAAGCTGAAATTCATTCTATCTGCTTTCCGTTTTCTTGTAGGATTTAATTTCTCGTGGTCAAATTTTTAAGGAAATTATTTTAAATTAATTATGAAAAATTTAGCTTATATAGTAAATGCTTTCAATATATAAAAAAAAAAAAATACAAAATTGGATATAATAGGTAAACCAATGGTATTTTGAAATTTTTGTCTAAATGTGGTATTTTTTTTTTTTTTTTTTTTTATTTAACACTAAATTTACCGACGTTTTACATGGACTTATTTTCCATTTAAATATTCTTCCGCATATTTGTGAATCGATTTAGAAGAAGAGTTTGTTAAAAAGTGGCTATGATCTGCCTCATAATGTTTCGCAAAGATGCTTATCAAGGTGTCATTTTTAAATTTTTTTGGTTTTAAAAAATTGATAAAAATATATTTTTTTTTTATTTTAAATACACATGAATTTGTACGCTTACATTCCGCTACATATGACCTACTACCTTCTACTACTACAGCAATGTAGGCTTATCTTAAATATTTTCTTCTTAATCAGCTCATTCAAGATAAATTTGAATGTTCTTAACCGTTTTTCCCCACGACATTTCTTTTATCTTAAAACTCTTAACCAATGTAAATATGATTACAGACTATACGCGACCCGCTTAGGGAAATTTGTAAAAATTTAAATAATATTTACTATTTGATATCCATATCGGGCTCCTTTATATATATTTTCAAATCAACACATAAGCTTCTTTGTTTTTTATTATAACTGAAATTCATTTGTAAATAAATAAAACTTTACAAATGTATTTAAATTTATATATATTTATGATAATAAGTATGAGAGACATCGAGATATACATACAGTGTAAATCTGTTAATTATAAAAAAAGAATTGTTTTAGCCTTCTGTGAGAAGATTAATCAATAAGATTTTCATATCATGTTGTTTTGAATGCTTTTACAAAAATTTACGTAAAATTTATTCAATCAATTAAAATAAAAATTGCTTTTGGTCTTGTCTTCATGCATGCATTGATTGCTTGCTGTCAAGTTTAAAATATAAAATAAATTAATCTAATGGTTTTACATTATATTTACGAGCAATTTAGTCTCAAACAAATCTATTCCAAACTTAATTTGATTATAAAAAGACACAATTTAAGAAAACTTCTTTCTATCAAAAGCAATTTTCACAGACTTAATTTAGAATTAAAGAGTAATACTTCTTTAAGCACCTGCCTTGTTTGTGTAAGATGTAAGAGACCAATGTTATTCGATTCGATTCGATTTTTTCCACAATTCACCAAATTTTCAAGAAGTTTAATACTATGAATTAATTCCTTCTTTGGAAAAACAATTAGAAGAAATTTACTTTTGATAATGACTCCTTCATTCGTCGACCATAAATTTTAAGTTATTATCCTTAGGGTAGAACACTTTTTCTGTATCTACTACTACTACTACCACTACTACTGTTGTTTTAATTCTGTAGTCAAATACTTTAGATTTGAAGTTTTCCATTATAGTTACCACAGCTGCAATTGTGTTAACATTTTACAATTCGCGCTGTCCTGTTAAGAGCAAAAACAGGTCCAAAGCAATTCTAAGAAAATATTCGTGATAGTGTCGTATTGAAGTAGAAGTCAAGTATTTGTATATGAAAAAAGAAAAAAAATCAAAAAAAAGGAAATTGAGAAAAGTAAAAGTTCAAAAGTGCAGATTTATGTAAAAGTTGAAAGTTACAAAGTTTTATTTGAACGATGTTGTGATTGTAACAATATTTAACACGATTTCGATAGAAATAATGTATCTTTTTCAAACAACAGCAAAATAAAATTTTCAAAAAAAAATCTCCAAAAATAAATAGGGCAATAAGTTTTGCCAAAAAAATTAAAAAAACTTACAATCAAAAAATAAAAAATTAAACCCGTAATATGAGTATAACCGAAGTCGAAAAAAAAACAAGAAGCGATTGTTAACAATAAAAGATAAAGAAAAAAAAAAAAAAACAAAATTGGTTCTTAATAGAATTAAAAGTAAAAATACTTATATATCGCGAACGAAATAAAATAAGTGTTAAGAAAAATTTTTAAAAAATTTTTTAAAAATTAAAAACAAATGAAACAAAAACTGTGCTTGTGTTTTACAATTGTGAGAAACTCAAAATTTCCACTACATTATATTAAAAAAATAAAAATTAAAATAAAAAAAAAATTTATATATATATATATAACAAAACCAAAAAAAAAAATTCAAATAATTATGTGAATGAATAAATAAATAAATAAAATATAACTTGCATGGCGAAGAAAGAAAATCTAGGGATTATTCGGTGCTTGCATATATTTTGATCAGCGACATCTATTGATGAAAATGATAAAGTAATGTAAAGTATCAATGAGCATAACGATTAAATTGGATAATTTTTGACTTTTCTCTACATAAAGCAACAATTTTCTACTTCGTACTATTGAGGTATTCAATGTATACAGAAGCTAATCATGTGTGGAACGATCAAAATCGCATTTTTGACATTCATTACTTATGTAAATAAAACTACTTAAAGAAATCCGTCACCGAAGCCTATCAAACAGTTTTAGCGGCCTATGATGGTGCTGTACTATCATGTCTTAATTGACGGTTTTAACGATTTGAAACGTGATGATCTTGATATCATTGTCAAAGAACAACCTGCAGTACCAAAAAGTTTGAAAACTTATTGGACCATGATAACCCAGCATAACCTTCTAAAAAACTTTCGAATCGTTTATCAGTTGATGATTCAACTATTTCTAGATGTTTACATCCAATGGAATAGATCCAAAAGGAGGGAAAATGGCTGGCTAACATACGAATTGACTGAAAATGTTATTTCGAACCGTTTTAATAACGTGGTTTCATTTTCATTACTTGGCAGGCAAAAAAATAAAAAATTCTGTGTGGCGTATAGTGATTGGCAATGAAAAATGAATCTACTACGACAATTGCAAGATGCAAAGTGTTGATCCAAGAGAGCCAGCCTGCACATCGATACCGAAACTGAATATTCAAGCATATGGTGGAATCAGAAGGATTTAGTGTAGCCATGAATTGCTAAAATCGAATAAAACTATTACTGCCGATGTCTGCTGAACTCGATTGGACAAATTGAACGATTGCAAATAAGACCAGAAATACCGGTAAACTGACGCTAAGAGTCATCCTCTTGCATGATAATGCTCGGCCAACACTCAGCCAGCCTTTGAAAAAGGTGTAGAAAATTATGGAAAATATTTTGCTTAATATTGTATCAATTTTTCTTAATAAATGCCTTTTTGAAGTGAAAAAATGATCAGAATACACGGAAGCACGTATTTAAACGTAATTAAAAGAATACAAAAACAAAGAAGATCAAATTCAACAACTACGTTTTTCATGATTCTGTTACCAATATTTCTCTAATTCAACTGGCAACACAAGATTTTTGCAATCCTTACTTTATATGATCAATAATTAGTGACGATATGGAAATTACAGTAGCAACGCCCCCGATTATCACCATCCTGAAGTAGAAGATAAATTAAACTCAGAGGTGTCATCCATCAGCTCTACAAAACCCTGAAAATTGATTGAAACTAATCAAGATTTAAATTTTGACAACAATATTGGTAGAGAATTTTCTGACAACTACAACAACATCATTATCATTATCAACTGATTTTAAAACGCGAATTCGTTTCATATCACATATAAATTAAAATTAACTTTTTTTTAAAATTGTTTTTATATACATTATATATTATATTATATATATTATATTATATATTATATTTTATATTATATTATATTTTTTTATTACATCGTCATGGTCTATTTCTTTTTTATTAAGGTCTATTATTATTTTTTTCGAATATTTTGCTGTTAATTTTCCTTAATATTAAACCATTGTTGTTAGACTGCCCCCCGTGGTTTGTGAACTTTCTCTCTTGAAGATGATAAGCAATAGATGTAATTAGTTTATTTACAGGGGAAAACGAGCATACAAAGAAATGATAATATATTACACAGGAAAATACAACGTAAACATTGAAGTATTTGCTAACTTTGTCAAAATACCTCTATTTTAATCCGATTGCCTTGAAGCTTGGTTTATCCAATAAATATGAATAAATATTTTGTTCGCGTTAGCAGCATAGGATATTATTATGTCCGTATTTCAGTATATAAATTCAAATATCGCTAACAAATAATTAGTTCGCAGAACTTAAAATTCCCTTAATTGAGATATACACTTCATATGTTAGCTTACGAACTTTTCAGCCTAGACTCGGTTACAGCCCAAATGTAATTTTCTTATTTGTTTCGTTTATGTTACATAAGTTTTTGTTCACGATTCTATTTGATTTTCTTTTTCTCTTGGTAATTTGAAAATTTCTTTTTCTTAATTTATTCGTTTTGGTTCTTATTTTCGTTACTTTTAGTTTTTTGCTTTTAGTTTTAGTTTCAATCGATCTTTAATTTAATATTAAGTGTAGAAGTCACGATAATTGATTTCTACAAATTATTTATTCAAAACAAAAATATTAAGAAATTTGTCTGAAAAATTGAAAAGATTACAAAGACACTTTTTATTAACTTCATGTTTGTTTCAATTCGTAAAGTATAATATTGTATGATGAGGCCTGCAGCACCACTGCGCTGTATTAACGAAACGAAGACAAATTAAAAATAAGAAGAAACCTACGTCTTTTTAGAAAATGTAAGACGTTTGGTTTCTCTGTCAAAAATATTGCTATCACGATTAATTTTGTAAATGTTATGTTTATGTTAATGCGATTAAAACTACATATTTAAAAACCTTTCGTAGTTAATAGGTGCTTGGATGTATTTTGACCAGCGTCACATATTAATGAAAATGATAATGTAATGCGAAATATCGATGTACATAACGGTTAAATTCGATGATTTTGATCTTTCTGTACATAAATAATCATTCTCCATTATAGTAGTATCATTGAGTGATTCAGTGTCCACAAATGCTAATCATGGAACGCTCAAA
The DNA here is from genome assembly GCA_000671755.1 of Glossina brevipalpis. Lineage (NCBI taxonomy): Eukaryota > Metazoa > Arthropoda > Insecta > Diptera > Glossinidae > Glossina > Glossina brevipalpis. Next base: position 287,075 of record KK351239.1, read on the forward strand.
AATGCATTTTCGACATTCATTCATTACTTTTCATTACTTTATTCGATTTAAAGAAATTTGGTACCGAACCTTTAGAAGCTTATAGTTGATGCTGCTTCATCATATCCCAACCATCGGTTTTGATTTCAAACGATTTGAAAAATCATAATTTTGATGTGAACGATAAAGAACAGTTCTGGAGTTTTCAAGAAACTTTGAAAACAATCAGTTGCAAACTTATTTATTGGATGAACCCAACCCTACCCAACTCTAATTCTTAAAGAGCTTTCCAACAGCTTAGCCGTTAATAAATCAACTATTTCTATTACGATAGGAAAGATCCAAAAGGGGTTTAAACAGTTACGACACGAATTGTCTGAAAACGTCATTTCGAATCGTCTCAACATAACTGCTTCGTTGCATTAAAGGCGAGAAAACAAGAGTTCTCTGTAGCCTATAGTGATTGGCGGTGAAAAGAGAATCTACTGCGTAATCCCATCTACTGGCAATCCCAAATGTAAAAAATCATGGGTTAGTCCAAGAGAGCCTTATACATCGAGACCGATGCAGAATATTCATGACCATAAAGGTTTGTTGTGTATATGATGGGATCAGCAAGATATAGTGGATTATGAGCTGCTAAAACCCTACTGTTACTGCAAATGTCTACCGACGTCAAATGGACAAATTGAACGATGTATTTTT
>KK351239.1:314201-324365 GCA_000671755.1 Glossina brevipalpis
GTATGTATATATATGTGTGTGTGTTTTTATTGACTTGTCGACTAGACGCGGGGGTGTTAAAAATTAACAAAAAGTGCAAAAAAGAGAAAACGACAAAAACAAACGAGACCAGGCATGACCTCACACTGGTCAAAAGTAAAAGAACAGCGATGAAAACAACAAACAATATTGCATAAAAGTTATCGAGAAACCGTATCAAGGAAGCAACGAAGTTACATAAGAACATATAAGAAATTGTAAATAAATTAAAAGAAAATCTAATGCGGTCATCGAAAGAAATCTTTAAAAAGTTGAAGAAAAAATTTATAATTTTTTTTATGAAAAACAAATCGTTGCCCATCATTGATTGTCATTCAATTTATAATATAAAGTTTTTATCATAATTCGATTACTCTTAAAGTATAATGTTTGCTAATGATGCCGCTCATTAAAATTCATTTTTTTTTAATGCGTTCACAAAAACACCCGCACACTCTTGGTAATGGCGCGTGCAATCGTTATTATCATTATCAAATTACTGGCAATAATACTCTCTATAGCAGTATGAAATTCTCTGCAAAGACAACTTAATGCCATTTGGAAGTTTTTACATGAGTTTCAAAATTATTCGATTATATGTAATACAATTATATCATAACAATAAACAAACACTAGCACTCAGTAATTACTTTGATAAGGAAAATTGAAAGTGAGAATCGATTCTAAGAGTCTTTGAAATGTGTTTTGCAATTAAATAGTGGAACCGATAGGATACTACCATCGAAAATAGAACAAAGTATCAATATCGAATTTTAAAGACAAAAACCAAAGTTAATTTTGAAAACTGAACACACAATAATTTTTGCCTGAGACGCCTTGAAAAATTGGCAACATGCATTAGAAATACTATGAATAGCGAGACCAGTTTAGTTTTATATCGGTCTGCCTCTTGAAATGAAAAAAAAAAAAAAAAAAAACGAACTCATAACATTCTCTAAGAAGCCAAAACTCAGCTTCATATTTTTTTTCTTTCTTTTATCATATCATTGTCATCAGGTCGAATTCGTAATCGGTATAATGGGTATATGAGCTCACCCATGGTTATCAAACAATTTAAAGTCGGATTGAATTGGTCCCTCTCTCTAAAATAAATCGTTAAAATTGCATGAAGCAGTTACGTAAAGCGTAAAATGTACCACAATATCTATCAAAGTCATGTCAACTCGTTTAAAATATAGTTTAAAATAATGTATATATATATGATATCATATATGACGGATTTATTGCACTATTTTTTTTGGCTTAAATATTGAACACATAAGAGAACCTCGTAGATGATATCTTTAAAGGTTAACCTTTATGTGTGAAATTACTTTTAAAACAATTTTTTTTTAGTTTCCTGTACCAACGTTTAATTTTTTTTTTTCTTTTTTTTAAGTGAATTTTTAAAGTGTTCAAAATGATATTAAATTAAGTTAAAGAGAAGTTAAATGCGACTTGAATTGACCCCCTCCTCTAATACTTAACATTTATGTTCACTGTTCATTTCAAGAAATATTAACAAAGAAAGAAAAATGGATTACACATAATTTCTCCTGTTAAAACCGTCAATCAATCAATTTTCTTTCTGTTGGTTTAACAGACGCTTTGAACCTTCAAATCAATACATAGGAAAAATATATTACGTGTAAAAATGTATTATTTCCTGCATCAGATCATGAGAAATTATAGCCAATAATCTCTTATCTATTGTTTTCTAACCTCTTTATGGCCTCAACTTCGCTAGAGTGTGTTTTACGATCATTTCAAAAATTTTCAAACAAAAATATGCTAGAGCAGCTTCATGGAAATTTAAAGCTGATAGCGGCGAGAACGATTCGAAGTGAAGCGAGTGCCTCTACCAAGAAATTAAATGTTCAAGATTAAATTTTTGGTTTTTATAATAATGAATCTTTAAAACCTTTACGATCATCGATTTTCTTGATTTTTCTGTCTTTGTTTTATAAGTGTAAAACATGCGATTTTGTCTTTGACAAATGCCCTGAAAGGTAAAAGAACGAGGAGATATATATTTATTGTATCTGTAGTGGCAATTTTATAGTTCTTGAATTGCGGACTAATGGAAGAAACAAAAAAAGAAAAAAAAAATTTTATATTAAAAAACATGTCTATAGCAAAACTTTAAACGGCGCACAGTTTTTATTTTCTCGATCAATTTTTATTTTCTCGATCAAATTTTTACCATATCTTTAAGACAACTTTCTCTGGAAAATGACGTGAGACACATCTTTAATAACTTGATCTAAACATTTTTTTATTAATTAATAAATGAGTGCTTTTCTTTGGTCGAAAAATGAACTTTTTCATTAAAATATTCGTTAGTTATAAAAAATATTTCGCAAAAAATTCAGATTAAATAATTTTTTTTTTTTTTTTCTAAAATACAAATTTATACTTGTTTTGCTGCGTGCCGTATAGAGCCCTTTCACCTTACGATGCATTATAAGAATAGCTGCGGTGTTGCCATTTTTTAATATTTCCTCAAACAAGAACATTTTTTTTTCAAATCCTTAATTATACGCCTAATAATCTCGTCATATTACCATTTGATATTTTATGATCTTTCTTTTCTAAATTATCAAATTGTCCCTTTTTGTCTCTGGCAACCCTGTAACACTGGCTTTATTTCCTTAAAATTAATTTCAATCATTTAATTAATTGAAACTCTTTTATTGAAATCTCATCTTAACATTAGTATATAAACAGCTTCTTTTTTTTTAAATCTATTAAAATCCAGATAAAATCTATCGTTATACTCGTTGAGAGATGTCCTAAAGAGTTTTGTTTTTTTTTTAATTTAGCGTCGTTAACTCTTAATGATAAAATGTATACACTTTTGTTCGACTAGAAGAAACAAACTTTTGTCAATTGAGCAATTCCCATGGAAAACATTAGTTCTTTGTAGTTAACGCAACCAACAGTCGGTTGCAACAGCCAGCAACGGTAATAGCACTACTGGCAAACTGGCAAACTGGCAAACTGGCAGATTTGTAAATTTGACAACATGCAATTTTCTTTTTATAAAATGAGGAAAACTTTTTCTTTATTATAACCTATAATAGTTATCGTCAAGGTTAAATGTGGCACACGATTGTAATAATAACAACAACAAGATAGACAAAATGCAGTTTTATAGCCGTTAAGATTTCTTTAAAAAAAGAGAGAGAAGAGGTTTAAACACAAAGGAAGTTTTGCTTTTAACTTGATGTGTAGAAAAAAAAAAGAAAAGGAAATAAATAAGAAAATTTGCTTTGTGCGTTAAAGATAGATGTCGTCGATGTCTTATGAGCTTAAGTGAGGCTTTTGCTTAATTGTGGTTTATCACAAATATATGCTTTTTAAGATCTTCTGCAGAGCCCTGCAATTTAAAATGACTCTATCTAGTATTTAGATCAATTTCCGCATCTGGTTTTATGTCATAAAATATTTTATGAAAACTTTGTACTAAAAAAAAAAAAATAAGAAAAAAAATAATAAGAATTGGGAGAAATATTTAAAATACATTTTTATCAATGGAATAGTTAATCAAGATGAATCGGAATCAGTTTCTCTCTTTTTCTCTCTCTATCTTTCACTCATTTATTCTCACTCTCTCTCTCTCTCTCTCTCTTTCTCTCTATAGATAGATAGCTTTACGAAATATTTGTACATAGCCTTGGATCATTATATGATATCTGAAGTCTTAAATTACAAAAACATATATAAGTTTCTGATTTCAAATTTCTTGTTTGAATGGATGGAAATGATTAAATTAATTTCTAATCTTTTACGGTACTTAAAACACTGCTTAAATGCATGTTGCTGCGATGATACGAATCTACTACCATTAGTGAGGTTATAAGATATTAAAAGTTGACCTCACACCTTACCGTTACCGTTACCGTTACCGTTACCGTTATACCGTTATATATATTTTATCGCTATGCAAGAATCAAACGTTTATCCATTTTGCGTGTTCAAAGCTCATTTATATTTACGCTTAACTTTGAAAAGAAAATGCAATTCGAACTTTTAAAGTATAAAATTAAGACTTCGTCGTCAGGCTTTTTTATAATATTTAATTTATAACATGGAAAAGTGAAGAAAAAAAACAAAACAAAACAAAACATTAACGAAACATTGTTACATCGATCTAAGTGCAATTTCGTTGATTTTAAATTAAAAAAACATTACTTTTAAATTTTTTGCTTTTTCATTTATTGTTGCTGCGTGTTACTGTTGTGTATCGCTTAGTGCTGTTTGCTGTGCATTCAACTCTATTTCCGTTTTACTAATTTGCAAACTTTTCGTAATGATTATATATTACAGTCGTTTACACATTTATGTGTACATACGTTCATGCATTAAGTTTAACTATAATTTCTCATGATTCCATGTTTTGCTTCGATTCATTTCTTATATAAGTTTTATTATTATTGCTTTTGTGAAGAGTATATTCATTTTATCATTTTGTTTGTAATGCCGAGAAAGAAATTTCAGAAACTTCATAAAGTATATATGTATATATTCCTGATGAGCAACAAATTTACAATCGATTTAAACATATCCGTCTGTCCATCTATGTAATGTCGATGGTAAGGTTGCAAAAAATTAAGATATCGTCATCAAATTCGACAAAAACATTGCAAGTGCTTGCACATAGGTTGATATTGAAAATGGGTCAAATCGGTCAAAGGATACGCCCCCAGTCAAATTTAAAGTGAGAACATCTCTGTTTGCAAAAGCAAAAAAGGAAAAAAAAAAAAAAACAAATTACTCACAAAACCATAGCAAAATAGATCTATAAAAAATTTCCACAAATATTGCGCTAGCTATCTGGTAGCGTCTATGGAAAGGATCGTCCATTCCCACTGGATGTATTAAAATATTGAAATTTAATTTTTTTGTGAAAACATTTGTAACATTAAGAAGGAAGCTTCAGAGAGACCATATTTTTAATCATTATCAAATTCGGAACCTATTTAGGCGTGTTCGTCCGTCTGTCTGTCCATCTCTCTGTTTGCTTATTTGTCGAATGTCTGTAATAATCATTTTCCCCTTCGCAAATATTAAGATCTATAGATCAAAATCTGATAGAAGCATTGAGAATTATTGCACGTACCTTGGTACAGAAAATGGTTCAAATCGATGTCCAAGATTCTTAAATGAGAGGGAGATTATAAATTATACTGTAGAAGAAAGAATTCCACAGGTTAATGTGCTAAAGTGTCTCTTGCGGCAAACAGAAATATGAAATCCATTACAAAGTCTACGCGTGAACATGAAAAACGAAATGAACAAATTTAGATCAGAAGAGCGTTTATAAGGATTTACGTAACACGGAGAATTTGAGCTGAAAGTCCAATGATGCCCCTACTTAACTTTAGTTCCACGAGGATCACCGTCGAACGTAGAGGGAATTTCATGGCGGTAAAAGTTCTACACTGACTTACGGCTTTTAAATGTTTTTCCCTATTTTTAAAGACACGTGTACAGTTTCCTTCTATATATATACATTTTAAATGATATATATATATATAAATATATATATATGGTACATCATATGCATATACATACTTCCTAATTACTATTAAACTTTTATATAATCATGCCAGAATGATGACAAAACGGCCCGAAAAGAAGATGAACTTCCACTCCGACCCTGAAAGTTGAACAGTGCGTAGGAAGAAGATATGGAGAATTACATTTTTTTCGTAATACAAGCTTTGTTCATCCATGGAAGCTTTCCAACCTCGCTCTGACAACCCATGCAATCGGTGTAAAAGAGTAAATGATGATGCCCAACAAATTTCATGCGATAGGTGGAATTTTATTTGTCTACTTTTGAAATAAAAATAAAATAATTTAAATAATAGAATTTAATTTAAAAAAATATATATATTAATTAATTTAAGTTTTCTTTTTCCTTTTTTATTTAATTCAGATAAATTGAATTTAAAAGAATATAATAATTTATTTTAATTTATACAAGAAGAAGTATAACTAATATGACAATTCACCATTGAAAGCACTTCCATCGTTTTTAAAAATTGTTATAAATTTGTGTGACAAAAAATATTTATAATGATTGTTTACAACACTTAAATTAATTAATTAATACTGTTTACATACGATCACGATATTTCCTGATTTGTATAAACATATTATTATAAACAAAAAAAAAACAAAAAAACATTATCTAATTAACTGGTGATTTCTTCTAATTGAACTTAAATGACGGTTGATAAGTTTTCTGTGCTGAAATGTCAAACTAATCCCGTTGCTTGATAACATTCATTCTTATGTTATATCTGAAGCGATGTAAGCCTTCATGACACAAACACCGTTGAAACACTTCAATTTATTTAAATGGAGAACTTCTTCTCTAACCTCCTTATCATCATTTCGATGCGTCAAATCGTCACTGTCCATTGCTTTGCTTATATCCCTACAATTTTCCAAGGCTGCTTTTACAAACGCTAAAGGATGAAGCTTCTTGCATAACCAAATAGAAATATGCTTTGGAAAAGTGACTATTTAGCTGTGCAGCACAGTTGCATTCCAAGTTACGGACAGCCTATGCGACGGCTTCGTAAAGACTTACTTACGTCTTCTACAACATTTCAGCCTATACTGACAGAGCAGGTGATGGATGCTCGAAACAGAATCCTACTCGTAATTGCAAGGAGCTTAATCTTTTGACAGATCGTGTAGTGTAGCAAAATAACTTTGCCCATAAATAATAAAAAAAATGGTGCACTTTTACACAACTTTCAACTGCTATTTATCATTAAACCGGCGTATTTTAATTTTATTTCTCTCTTTTTGGTTTGAGTTTGCTTTACGTAAGCTGCTATAGCGTTCACATTGGGGTCTGATAGCTTTCTTTAATTTGGCATTATGTATGCGTTCCAGCTGTGAAGTGTGCTGTTTTGTTTGTTTATGTCAAAGCCGTCAATAGAAAAAAATTTCTATCGCAGTGAGCAAATTTTCTTTAGTATTGTGTATGTGTACAATAAGAGGAAAGCAAAAAATTTCTTTTAGAGAGTTGCGTTTACATCAAAAACCGGCGCTAAAGAAAAAAAGAGAAACAAGAGCAAAATAAAACATATTGTTCGTTTAACACAGTCGCATAATGTGTCTGTGTTTTATTGTGTGCTAACTTGTAAAACAACAAAAATCATTATTGAGTTTTATTGAAACTGATTGAAAATTTCATTATCTCTCATTTGCAGAGAATTACAGACTAATGCAAGCAAATCTGATACAATTATGTTTTCACTTAATGATGTTTGTTTGTTAGTGTAGTTTGTAAAAAGAAAAACACACAAACAAAGGAACCTCAGTTTGCCTCTTATTTCTGGTTTATTAATGCAAAATAAATGATTGCACCGTAAACTAGAACTAAAGTAATGCAGAGAAATTAGATTTTCAAGTTTATTCACGAGCAGCAACGAAACTTAATTAAGTTAATAAGCTAGAGAAGTAAGTATGTGTAAGTCAACCATCATTGTCGGTAACTTTAATGCCATTGAATGCGACAGAAGGTAAACATTAAAGAAGATATAAAGACTTATGACAAACATCCACAAACCTTTTGTAATACTATCGAAGAACAATTATAGGCATGAGAGAAATTATTTTGCAACAAATGTAGATGAATATACGTAAAGATATATGTAGATAATAGATAACAGCTCGCTTGTACGTCGCTACCATTAACAATTAAATTGCACGCGACCACCACGTGATAATTACTGTACTGAGAGGTACATCAGATCCATCCATTCTCCCCTGAATGAAAAATAGTCACTTTAGAAGATGAAGAATTTATTATGATAGCGATATTGAAACCTTTTTCCTGAAGACGTCGTAGTATAAAAAGTTAGTGAATCATGTTATTTGAACAGCTTTAAACTTTAGCTATGTAATGATGCTCCTTCAAATATTAGTTTGGAGAAAAAGAAATCCATTCAATCTTATATGAACTTCAGGACTTTATTTAACATTTCGAATTGGAAAATAATGGATTTCTTTTTCCCCAAACTAATATAATATTTTTATCCAATCTTATATGAACTTCAGGACTTTATTTAACATTTCGAATTGGAAAATAATGGATTTCTTTTTCCCCAAACTAATATATGTGGGGGAGGATCATATTAAATCCCAATGCTCACGTATACTAAGCAAAATATACCGTATTTCCCGGGAAAGTAGTAAAAACCCTCTTTTTAAAATAGTGAAAAGTAGACAGAGAAGTGCAGTTCGGCGGTTCAATAACAAAAACAAACGGTAGGGCCCAACAGTACTCTGATCTATACAAAATGTCCAATGATTGTTGTGTTTGTAAAAAATTGCTCACATAATGGAATATTTCCGAAAATATGAAATAACGTGACTGCTGACATCCCACAAGTGTCCATAATTGAATCACTTCGTGAATTGTACAAATAATAAGATATGTTTATGATTTAGCTACAGTTCTTGCAGTAAAGGAGCCATAACGAATACGCGATAAGGTCATAAAAGTCTCGAATTATATCAAAAATTTAACTGACAAGCGAAAAACCTCCCTTGGCAACGCAAAAAACTTAAATCTTCCTAACGATAAACAGAAAGAAAAGAGATATCATTACATTCCGGTTTAAATGGACATGATATAAGCGACACGGATTTTAAAAACGATGATGAAAAAGTGAAATTTTCTAGAGGCTATACATGTACTTGTATGTGTTTAGGCGGAGATTAAGATAAAATTACACCATTGATTGATTGGATTATTTATAAACCAATTTATTATGCTAATTTTGTTATTATTTTGTTAGCACATTTTCAAAAAAAAAAAAAAAAAAAAAAAAAAAAAAATTGAATTAAAGTATAATTAAACAAACGAATCTTGAATAATTTGAGTTTTTCATTACTTAAAACGACATATTGTTTGCGTAAAGAGTTAGATATAAAGCTACGATAAGAGACTAATGTGTATCTAATGATTAACATTCCGTTCTTATCTTCGACTACATTTGCATTGATATTCGTGACAACATTCGTGCTTGTTTTTTTTTTTTTTTAAACCGCAGAGGAATAAGTGAAGTTGGAGGAAAGTTTACCGAATGGCATTAAATACTTAAAAATTTCTGCTGGCACATCTAAAAACAAAAACATCAGATTGAAGCGGTTTTCGAATACTCAGTACTCAGTGAAATCAATGCATAAAAATTGCAAAAATTATTTATTAATCGTGATCTTGTCGTCATCGATCCCAAACTATTTCTGAAAGGCATTTTTACACTATAAAAATCTTCCAGTATCCCATTTCCATATAAAATACATTAAATACAATAATAATAACTCAACTTTATGTTCTCGTTAGAAATGATATATATGCAGTTTCGCCTTTTTTTATTATCGCTTATAATATTAGACGGGATAAGTAACATCTTTCCCGAAAAAGCCACTAAAAGTAAGGATTTTTAGAAAATATTAGCTCACTTATCAGGCATTGCAAGTGTACGTAAATATTGATCGATCTTAATATTTCTTAATTTCAATTATTTCGATGACCTTGAGAAAGGCTTCACAGTCAACTTGATAACATGGATCCAAAAGTTAATGGAAATTCTTATTTTTAGTAATGATAAATTTAGTACAGCAGCAAAAACAACTTTATTGTGCACATATAGAGGCCAAGCACCCCAAGTTCTCTGTATTTCTTAACCTTATGATTTTCTCTCTCTCTCTCTCCTTTATACCCGTCACCAAAGGTGAGAGGTATATTCATTTTATTATTTTGTTCGTTGTAATGCCTAGAAAGGAATTTCAGGGACAACACTAAGTATATATATACCTAGTGAATAGCATCGAATTTAGAATCGATTTAAACATGTCCCTCTGTCCGTCTGTGTAAAGTCTGTGGTAAATATTCTCTTGATTGCAAAAATGAAGGTATCGCCTTCAAATTTACCAGAAACATTGGAAGTTTTTTCAACGACGTTGCTATTGAAAATGAGTCAAATCGATCACCGGCCACGCCTACAGTAAGTATAATAAGTTGTCTGTTTTCCTCAGTGTTTATAGATTGCAAAATGAAAATTACTACGTTCTCCCATAAAAATAGAAAAAAAAATCTGCACACGCCCACCT
>KK351239.1:324560-335580 GCA_000671755.1 Glossina brevipalpis
TACTTTTTTACGAACCGTTGGAGGAGTCCTTTTGTGAAGTGGCCCCCTCTTGTCTACGAAGTAAAATATTCTGAATTCAATTATTGTTCACCATTCATTCTCATCAATTGAATAATATTTGATGCGTTTTTAATGACAAAATCGTAAGCATACATAGACAAAAAAAAAAAGTAACGCTTCGATAGATTTAGGTTTTTGTTAGATACTAGAATACTAATTCGTTTTTGAAAAGTCATTAAATCTAGCAAAGGTATATATATGAATGCTCACACAAACTCATGCAATATACATACATATGTGTTATACATAATAGCCAAAACCTATGGTTAGATATGAGGACGACGATTAATATATAATTTTATTTCTTTGAGTTATAATGACATATTCCATCGGAAGATTTCTAAATTAAAACGTTGTTCCACATTAACAGACACGAGCATAGAAAAAAGTTGACAAAATATTATTTACCACCATATTTAGTGGAACTTCATATTTCGTATTTTTGTTATATTATTTTCATGTGACTTTTTGTTTTTTACAATTTGATTACGTATTTGGGAGAATAATATTGCAGTTTACTAAGGGGCTGTTTGTCGCTATTAATTTAATTCTCATTTGAAACATTCCGCGATCGAATACATCCATTTTTTAATTTTGCTAACAACCCTAGTCAATGGTTGGTTCTTATCCACCACAACCCTTTCCCTTTTCAATGCAAGATTTAAAAACAACAAATCTTGTTTGAATTGTTTTCTACAGAATATGTTTTGCTCATTTTCTCTAAAACATTTTTGCTTACAATTAACAAAAGACTTTCGAAAGCAGTAGAAATTTAACTTTCTTAGTTCATTCCTTTACTTAAGATATTTTATTTGTTTTTCTCAGACTTTTTATATTCATCGTACGTATGTGTTCTAAGCCTTAAACTAGTGCTGTCTGGTATATTGTAGTATTGTAGCATTTAAAATGATAAATATCAAATAAGTATTTTAGACAAAAAGTAATTTCCTTAGTTTTGAAAAGTACTCCTAAACAATAATAACAACAACAACAATGACAACAACAATTAAATGGCAAACATTGTAAAAATTTCGATTCACGAAGAAGAATAAATTCATTTTCGTTCTTTTCCTTTTTATATTTTACAATTTTATTTCTATATTTTAATTTCATTTTTATTTTTCAAACAAAAACAAAATTAAACACATTTGTACTTTCATTAATTACCGATTAATTGTTATTACTCACGCAAACGTAACGTTCCCTTATGTATTTGACAGACCACTTTACCATATTGACCAGCCGTTTACTGTCATACTAAATCAGCTGTTATTTCTACTGTTTTTGTACATGTAGTAGTAGTGTAGTGGCAGACACTTAAATACTTTACACAACAATAACAGTACACAAGCGCATCTTTAACGATAGCAAAAATTTATACAACAACAATATACACACATCTATGCATGTGCTTTTGTAACCAAGCAAGTATGCTTGTGCCGATGACATGAGTGATGTTGAGAAACAATTTGCTCGTTCACAAAGTATATGCAACTGACAGCAAGTAATCAACTCAAGCTATAACAAGTTAGTTTTACTCTCTGAGAGAACAGAGTCATTGAGCGACATAAAGTAAAACACAGAAAATGTGATAATGAATAATTGTGATTTCTTTATGTAATCAACCCTGTGCACGCACTATCACAAAACTGATTATTAGAGCATCATCTCATCTCGATATGCGCAATTAAAGCTTGTAAATAATCGGTCAATTTCGTCTGCATAAGAGCGTAATACGTAACCAGGCACGTGCTCGGGCTATGTGGCTGCGTACGGTGAATAAATCAAGTAAACTGGCTGTTATATCTTGAGCTTGAGTAACTCTCAACAGATTGCAAAAGATCCCACAATTTCTTGCGTGTGGCCCCAGAAAACCCTCTAAACATGTATTTAATTTAACAAATAGTAAAATGCTCTGAACATCATTGATCGCAATTATCGAAAAAAAATGTACCTTTTTCGTACGCAGACCATGTCCTAAAACATATTCAATAACTATGAAAAAATTTTGCAACGACAAATGATCCGCGAATCGAACATACATCTATATCGTAAAGATTGCTCTAGCAATTCTTTAACAACCACCTTACATATATTTACCAAATTACTACGCTCGATTTCGCGGCTGAATCGCGTGCTGTAATTAACATTAAATTCATTACATCCGAAGGATATTTACTGCTTACAATAGTTGGACTGAAAAGTTCGTAGGCTGACACATAGATGGCGCTACTAGTATTAAATCCATATGATTTTTAGTTAGCCCTAACCTTCAAAAGACACGTATGTGAATTAATGCATTTTTAGTGAAGCAACTTTTGTTTCAAAAAATGGATAAAAACGAATTTCGTGTGTAAAAATAAAGCATTGCTTTTTGGCGAAAAAAAATACTATTGAAGCTAAGGCTTGACTTGATGAACATAATTCGCTTGGCTTGATAAACATAATTCGGACTTTGTACCAGGAAAATCAATCGTAGAGAAGTGGTTTGCTAAATTTAAACGCGGCGAAATGAGCACCGAGCACGATGCACGCAGTGGACGCCCCAAAGACGCTGTTACCGAAGAAAACATCAAAAAAGTGTATAGAATAATTTCGGATAAACGTAAAGTGAACTTAATTGAGATAGCTGAGACCCTAAAGATATCAAAGGAACGTATAGGACATATCGTGAATGAATATTTGGATATAAGAACGCAGTGTTCAAAGTGGCTGCCTTAGCGAGCTCAGAATCGACCAAAAAACAACAACGAACTGATGATTCTAAGCAGTGTTGGAGTGAATTTTTGCGTCGATATGTGACAATGGATGAAACATGGCTAATTTCACGTCGGAGTCCAATCGACAGTCAGCCGAGTGGACTGCACGTGATGAACTGACTATTTTGAGGCTAAAGACAAATCGTACTATAAAAATGGTATCGAAAAATTGTATGACCGCTATAATCGTTGTATCGCCCTCGAAGTCAACTATATTGAATAATAAAATCAAATTTGATCAAATTCTATGTTCGCCTACGAACTTTTCAGACCACCTTATAGTTAATTAGCTTATATTCCGATTAGGTTTGTCAGACAGTTTTTCAAAAATTTTTATCATGGTAATGCCAACACTACGAACAATCTATCTATTATTCACACACATACATTCACAATTATTACCAAATCATATTTAAATGAAATCAATTCAAAAAAAAGAAAGAAAATAATAATAAAATGAAAATTAAAAGTTTTTCTCATAACGTTTTTTGTGAAAACTAAGAAAATTTATTTAATATTTATTGAGAAAAATGAGAACATGGATTGGTCTTCTATTATTTATTTTATGTTTTTTTGAAAGTTCTTCTGAAATTTATGACTGGAATATTGAAGCTGTTGAAGGCAAACCGAATTTAAGCGACGATCGGAAAAATTTACGATCAACCATGAGCAACGACGATATGCGAACGGATTTGAGAAAATTGACAAGAACCCTTAACAAGAATGCAGTCAAGAATTTATCAAATACAAATTCACGTCATCTAAACACATTTAGTGATTCTCTGCAAAGTTCGAATACAAACTTCCAAAGGCAGGATAATCGTAACGGTCAGCGAACAAAGTTGACAAAATCATGTAAACACGAGAACGATGATGAAAAGGAAATCAAATGCTTCAATAAAAACGACGACGACGCAAACGAAAGCGATGAGTTAGATGAATTGGATACATTTGAGTCATTATGCTCGTCGGATGCGAAAGATAATGAAAATTTTCTTGGAACAAATCTTTTTGGAAATGTACGTAAAAAATGCTTTTCATTGGAAGAAGTTGCTTTGCTGTCGGCTCGTCGAGATTTCGAGGTAACTTTTAAAAAAGAAATTGTGATATCGACGTATGTGAATAAATTCTTTCTTTTTTAAAATTTTTCAGTATTTAATACCCAAAGAATATCCAGAATCTTTACTTAATGATCGTTTTGTTACTATTTTAATGAAATATTTCTATAGTATCCATGAAATGATATCGGATATGTCAAATGAGGAAAGCAAAGGTGTGACTCAGAGAGCTTTCTATGATACTTTAGGAGGATATTTAAATTACTATTTGGTACCAGTCAGTAAGTACTCGTTCTATGCCGGTCAAATTAGTTTGCAAACGGTGGAAAATGTCATATTGCTGCATAGAAATTGTAAAAAGTATCTTAATGTTAATGGTAATGGTTGGAAACCACCTATGAAGGATATTCTAAGAAAACTAAAATCGGTTCATATTGAACCTTTACATATGGATAAGGCAAAAGGTTGTAGTGGGGCCACGTTTTGTCTACATTTAGATATGAATTCTGATCAGATTGACTGTGATAAAGGAAAAATGATTGTTCCTTTACCAAAACTTGAGCCTGAAGATCATAACAATTTTTTAAATAACATTTGCTTACCATTCAAACGTGAACAAACTTACGATCTACGATCTGGTAGTTCGGCTTATGTATTAGTGAAATTCTATGAAACTGTATCTAAATGCTATCAATATGAACATATCGATCAGAATTATTTCAATAATAAATTCCGTAACTGGTTATTGGAAAATGTCTATGTGCATATGAACGATGAACAATTCTATCCGGGATTAGGTGCTGTTTTGAGAATTTATGAATATTTGAAGCGTGATAAAAAACATGCTCGTCATGGTGAACAATTTGCAAGTGAAACAGATCATGATTTTGATTACAAAGGTACTGATGTCTATTCAGAAGATGATAACGAACCGTATATGGTGGAAAATAACAACCATGGTTAGTCAGTCAATGCAGAAACTTAACTAAAACGATACTAAATATTTTCAATTTATAGCCTTAAACGGCGTTTCAAAAAACATCCAAAGTGAATCGTCAACTCCTCTTGTCAATGGCGTACCTCAAACAATTACAAATATTTCACAGGCCATTAAAGCAAAAATTGTGAATAATAATCCGGAACAAGCAGTTTTGAGTAAATCAAATGAATCTCTGGGATTTAATCTTGTTAATCAAGATAACGTAAAGACAATTGAAAAAGTTATTAATAAGATAGAGAATGCAACAGTTAACTTGGACGAGAATACCACAACTAATATGAACGTATTCCAACGTGTAGCGAATAAAATTTCGAAATTAACTCATATCAATCCAAAAACTAATTCAAGGGGAATTTTTGATTTCACACGATCTGATACGTTACTTGTGTGGCTTTTATTATTAATTTTCATAGCGATTCCAATCTTTGCTGTTTACTCTGTCATGGATGGGAAAAAATCAAAAGGAAAACATATCCGTTTATCTATTGAAAATAAAAAATCACGTAGACGTGCTGGTAATGAAACCAAAGATGCAATCATTAGTCAAGTCGAAAATCTTATTAGCAAACAACCAGAAGAAGACAAAGTAGAACAAATTTCCGATTCAGAATCAATTTTGCCAGGTATAGACGTTTTTTTTTTTGTTCTATTCTTTGTGCTTTCTTTTATGTAATCGTTTTTTTTTTTAAATTTTACAGCAACGGTTCGTTCTGCAATAAGAAGGTCCCCGGAAACATTAAAACAATTATCAACCGAAGCCAAACAATTTAAATTACGTCCAATAATCGATACTACATCATTGAATTATACTTCTTCGGAACCAGAAGAGAAGTTAACGGAGAAATTTCAAAAACTTACGCCACCTAAATTAGTATCAACAATAGATAAGAAAACAATTAAATTGAAATCTTCGAAATCATCCTTCGACGTTGGTCGATTAAAGAACAAAATCTCGATGATATCATCAGATCAGAAAAATAAAAAAGAAAAGAATAAAAAATCTATTTCTAAGCATAACGTACAAGTATGTATTGATATATTTCCCTAAACGCCGATATAGAGAAGAAAGAAACACATTATACAGTATCATTATTTTTTTTTTCTTTTCTTTCAGAATAAAAAATCAAAAAATTCAAAATCATCTAGTTGGGAGACTGAATACTAACTGAGAGTTTTTTACTTATGCAGAGAAGGGAATAAGAGAAGGGCAATCGCGACCACAACAGTTACCTGGACCGAAATAGAGTATTATAAATTAACATGACCTTTACTTACAGGTAAGTAGTGCCAAATTGCAATTCTGAAGTGATTAGTGGTATATTTATCCCGCTTTATAATATTTGAAGCACACAAATAAGATATTAGTTAGTAGTGGGCAAGAAGTAAAGACATTATTTTCCCGAATTTATTCCATTACACTCTATTCTTAGGCAAGGAATCGATGCAGCCAATTATATTGCATTCCTAGACAAAATGGAAGATTAGAAGAATTTCAATAAAAAAAAAATTTGTGATTATACTTGAATAGTCAGGTTAGTTAAAGTTAAGTTTAATAAGAAAAGTCCTGCATAATGTGAAACGCCTACATAACAGGTGGGCTGAAAAGTTCGTAGGCTGACACATAAATGACGCTATTAGTGATAATAATAAATCCATACGATTTTGAGTTAGCCCCAAACCTTCCAAAGGCACGTGTGTAAATTTAACAGCTGTTGCCCTATTAGTATGCAAGTTAATGCATTTTAGTGAAGCAACTTTTGTTTCAAAAAATGGATAAAAACGAATTTCCTGTGTTAAAATAAAGCATTGCTTTTTGGCGAAAAAAAAAAATTCCGGAGGTTAAGGCTTGGCTTGATAAACATAATTCGGACTTTGTACCAGGAAAATCAATCGTAGAGAAGTGGTTTGCTAAATTTAAACGCGGCGAAATGAGCACCGAACACGATGCACGCAGTGGACGCCCCAAAGACGCTGTTACCGACGTAAACATCAAAAAAGTCCATAAAATAATTTCGGATAACCGTAAAGTGAAGTTAATTGAGATAGCTGAGACCCTAAACATATCAAAGGAACGTGTTAGACATATCGTGAATGAATATTTGGATATAAGAAAGCTGTGTTCGAAGTGGCTGCCTTAGCGAGCTCAGAATCGACTGAAAAACAACAATGAACTGATGATTCTAAGCAGTGCTTAGAGCTGTTCAATCGTAATAAACCCGAATTTTTGCGTTGATATGTGACAATGGATGAAACATGGCTCCATCATTTCACACCGAAATTCAACCAACAGTCAGCCGAGTGGACTTTTTAGCCTATTTTGAGGCTAAAGGCAAATCGTTCTATAAAAATGGTATCGAAAAATTGTATGACCGCTATAATCGTTGTATCGCCCTCGAAGGCAACTACTACCAAAAAAAAAACAATTTTTTATGTTAGCCTACGAACTTTTCAGTCCACCTGGTATGCTTGGTTTTTGTCCCCAACGGTGTGTCCATTTCATATTATAGTAATATTTATTTCCCCAGTTCGAATTGTCCTGCAATTTTGCAATTTAGACTTGAAATTATTTTTACATTATTAGTAAGAAAAAAAAAATCCATTTCTGATAATATTTTGTTCGAACACGCGTTCTATGACAAATTCAAAAATGCAATATATTATAATTGAAAAGTCTAAAGAAAGAGAAAGAAATTGATTAAAAATTAAGAGTTATTTTGATATTCGAGTTTTACTTTGGGAAAAAATGAAAACGTGCATTGATTTTATAATTATTGTGTTATTTTGTATCGGTATCTCTCTTGCCTAAAATTGGAATTTTGTAGCGTACCCAGACTTCACCGATTTTACCGACAGCCTGAGAATCTTTAAGCCGCTCTGGACAACGAAATGCAAAAGAATCTTTTGAAAAAACCGCCAATTTCTGGATTAGATACTAGTGTACCTACCATGACGAGAATGTCTTATAGCCTAAGAGTGGTAACAGCGTTAAATTATATTGCATCTTATTCAAATCAAAATTATGATAATAGCAACGAATTTCATAATACCAAGCGTGACATTGGCAAAGGTTAGGAAGGCAAGGAAAAAGAGAATGTGTAGTGCCGCCAAAGAGAAGAAAATGATAAAAATGATCGAGAATACAATGAAGACTGTGCGACAAGACAATTCAAAGGAACCTTAAAAATTCTGCAAGCGAACCCTATTTTGTATACTCAAACCTCTTCGGAACTACACGAAAGAAATGTTTTTCCACCGCCGACATTGCATTACTAATAGCGCTCAGAGAATTTGAAGTAAATAACTTGACATGAAACTGAAACTGAATTTTGCACAGTAAACGAAATATTTAATTTCAGAATTTGATACCAAAAAAGGTTTACCGGAATGTCTATTAAATGATAGCATGATCGACGTTATTAATAAATTATTTTAACAATATCGCGCTTGCCCATCGATACCTTGAAGATGCTGGTCGAGAGAACTCTTCATGATGCCATCGGAAGCTATTTAAATGACTATTTACTGCCTGTCACTAAATTTTCATTCTATACCGGTCAGCTTAGTTTAGAAACCGATAGAAACCGTGGAAAATCACCAATGAAAAATGTACTCAAAGAGTTGAAAAGAGTTCAAAACGAAGCCTTGTATATGAGGTAAGTAGACGGAAAGCGGTCGACCTTCGTTTAGCTTGTGTCTGAATATAAACTTTGCATAGACTGAATCCGAATACGGAAAAATGATTAGTTCCCCTGCCAAAATTAGAGCCGGAAAACCGTAATGATTTCTTAGAAAATATTTGGTTGCCATTCCAAAGCAAACGGTCTTTCTTGAAAATTTCGGATAAATAATTGCAAAATTCTATGAAACCATAATCGAAAATGTTATGAATGCTCGAGCATGTTAATCAAGATCATTTTCTAAAACTCAATCAATCAATTCACATCTGCTGCATCATACAGGCTTTCTACGGATTGATCTGATCCATCTGAGTTGAATACACCACAAAGCATAATCATATTAACTATTCCTGTCGTGCTCTTCCTTATCGTCTATTTAATTTGTATATAAAAAAAAAGCAAACGAAAAAATTCGCTTAAGTTGCCACTGGACATTGATCTGGATCTGTAAGTGCTACCGCCGTTAATATGATAAAACGTTTAAGAAGATACCAATCTCATCCAGTCGTACCCGGTAGAAACCGCAATTCTGTTATTGTTTAACAATAATTTCGACTTTTCTTTTATTTTTTTTTTTTAGTGGGTAGCAGCAGTTTCCTAATGTTATTGTCCTCAGGATTGCTATGTCAACCAAAGCCTGAAACTCTGCTATTTGTTGCTAAAAGATCAGATGGGACGTTAGAAACCACTTTAGCGGATTATAGCTCTGAACGCGGCAACAAAAAGAAAGGAAAACCAACACCACCACCACCACCACTACCACCACCATCGGCATCAACTAACAAATCTGCTAAGTCCACTACGAAACCCGAATAAGAGAATATTAAGAGAATAAACATTTAGCTAAAGGTTTATAAGTCGAACATCATTAAATTTTAAAATCGAAATCTTATACTGAGAAAAGCTGAATTTTCTTCTTTAAAATAAGCGATCATTTTAATGCTTTGAATTCGTTGATATATTTTAAATTTTATATTTTAATTTGTTTTATCCATTTTTATATATTTTGAATGTTGTGTTAAAAAAAATATACAAAAGAAATTAACAATTATTTATGTAATTTAAGGCAAATATTACTTTGGACTGAACAGATGGCTTAGGTTTATTTTAGCGTTATGATTTTTCAAGGCCCATCACTAAGTACATTACAGAGAATGTTACGTAATAAAATTGTTCATCTATATTTTCCGTTATAAAATATTAAAATTAGATCTTGTTGCCATATAAAAGGCTACTTTTCTTTCCAAATCTAGCCCAGTAAATTAATGCGTTAAATTAAATTTTTTTTTTTTGTTTCATCTAAACCAATTTTACTCACAAAAGTGTAAGCTAAGGATGAACTTCTTATAAGGATCTTGACATAAAAGTGATTTCACAAAATAATGCAATTATCTCCGAATTGTCTACATTCATTTAGTATGCCACAAACTATGCTTTTTTTCAACGATCTAATCCGAGAAATATTGATATAACTTATACCGAACTATGTTTCGAAAGCAATCAAGAAATCCTCAAGAATAAATTAGTCTTCCGATGTTATTTGAAAAAAGAAAAATGTATTTAAAACTCTAAATTCGAAACTAAATCAATCTCAAGACTAAAAAAAATGCGATTCCTACAAAGAATATGAAATTCTCTTAGACTTTACTTACTCCTCCCGTATATAAACCTGAATAAACATCGATTCTTAATTTAATATTTAAATTTAATAAATTAATAAATTAAATTTAATATTTAAAAAAAAATGAGATCTTAACTAATGAATTAGTTTTGAAGAAAATACATGAGTGTTATTTGATATTGAAAAGTATTTTTTTGAGTAAAACTTTCTTAAAAACACTTGTGTGTGTGTGTGTGTCGTTAACAAAGGAGTCGAGAAGAATGTAGAACAATACCCAATGGTCCTGAATTGCAACAATAAATCGCCACGTAATTCCAAGCAAATAGTTTTATTGATTCATTCATTCAAACATGGTGTCTGGCTTTATATAAATCAAGACTACAAAAATTCCGTTGCAATAAATATGTTTTCTCAAATAAAACAGCAGCTGAAATCATAAACGAGTTTAAACATCTTTTCAGTGATACGCGATAAATAGTTTTACAAAGAAAAATACATATTCTGACTCAATAGTTTCTAAATGATTTGTCATGTGATTGATATTGCCTTAAATCAATTATCAGTACAGGCGTCACAACCCAGCCCTTTTCATATTTTAAATATTATTGTTAGTGTCTCTCTCTCTCTCTCTCTCTCTCGTTAGCTGTTCTCTTTTTTCCCCATTTTCCCCCATCTCTCATACAAAGTGATATATTTCAATTGAATATTTAAGCTTAAATTCAGAACGAACAGATTATTTAGAGTATTTGACTTTGTAGAAGTAACATATACATGCGCTATCGCGTTTTTACGTCACCCTTAGACTATGTTTCGCAAAAAAAAAAAAAAAAAAAAAAAAAAAAAAA
>KK351239.1:355593-369528 GCA_000671755.1 Glossina brevipalpis
CAAGTGTACGGAATATTTTTAGTTAACAAACGAGATAAGAAAACAATAAACAACATGAGAAAATAATATATATAACCCGATTGTTCTTTTCTTTTCTTAACTCACTACTATATTGCCAGACACTAAATTTATTTATTCATTTTTAGCAACAAAATATTCATCGAATGTAAAATGACTTTCATCAGCTCATCATATTAATCCATACGCACGCATACTTACACGCTCATACACATTTATGACGCGTTCTAATCTTATTAGCGATCTAATGATTTGCTTGTTAATAAAGGGGGGGGATGTCGTCACATCCATATCATTGCACATAATTAAGGAATAAATTGATTCACACTTCAATACCGATAATGCCTTACACGATGTTCAATATGATTTTCGATCAAGACTCAGCACCTCTTCACCTTTTGTTACCCTAAGTGAGAATTGTTTAAGGATAATCCTAATAATGAGAGCATCTATATTCTTGTCTTCGATGACTTAACGAAAGCATTTAATAGAGCCTCACATAATGAATTTATTAATAAATTACATGAAAAAAATGTTATTTGTCTCGTAACGTTTGTATGCTTATACGGTCATATGATTTAATATCGTAAATAATTTGTTTCAGTAAATGATTTTAATTCTTCTTTGGTTGAGATAGTGTCGAACGTATTGCAAAGTTACATTTAGGGCTCCCTATTGCTTAATCTCTTTGTGAATGACTTCTTCGACTCTATGACTCTGTTGCAATTTTTTTTACTTATGCAGATGATATAATATTTTTATACTTTACGCAGTCGTAACGTAAACTAAAAAACTAAAATTAACGAATGCTTCGCATTAACACAAGTAAGGCTTTATTTTTCGAATCTCTCTGAGTCGATTGAGGACAACTTGAGTATTAAATAATCTGAGTAACAAATAGATATTTTGTGAACTCAATGCGATGTCTTGAATAACCCTAGATCGTAAGCTTAATTTTGGTTTCCTTTCTACTTTCTGCAAAAATTTGTCTTACAGTCTTTCTTCTTATCTCGCATGTTAAAACTTTTGTGTTAAAGATTTTTTCGATTTCCCGTTCTATAACTTGGACTTCCCATCCTATAACTTGGACTTTCCGTCCTATAACTTGGACTTCCTGTCCTATAACTTGGAGTTTCCGTCCTGTAACTTAGACTTCCCGTCCAACAACTTGGACTTCCACTCCTATAACTTGGACTTCCCGTCCTATAACTTAGACTTCCCGTCCTATAATTTGGACTTCCCGTCCTATAACTGGGACTTCCCGTCTTATAATTTGGACTTTCTGTCCTATAACTTGGACTTCCCGTCCCATAACTTGGACTTCCTGTCCTATAACTTGGAGTTCCCGTCCTATAACTTAGACTTCCCGTCCAACAACTTGGACTTCCACTCCTATAACTTGGACTTCCCGTCCTATAACTGGGACTTCCCGTCCTATAACTTGGACTTTCTGTCCTATAACTTGGAGTTCCCGTCCTATAACTTAGACTTAATAACTTGGACTTCCCGTCCTATAACTTAGACTTCCCGTCCTATAACTTGGACTTCCTGTCCTACAACTTGCACTTCCCGTCCTATAATTTGGACTTCCCGTCCTATAACTTGGGCTTCCCGTCCTATAACTTAGACTTCTCGTCCCATAACTTGGACTTCCCGTCCTATAACTTGGGCTTCCCGTTCTATAACTTGGCTTCAAGGTATTGCCAACCGTATCACACTTTTTGTTTATAATGTGAAACTCAGAAATCACATCTTCTCCTCCATTCATGTCTTTTCAAAATTCCCTTTCGCCGATTATCTAAAGTTTAGATTTGCTCATCTATCTTTACAAAATTATTTGTTCTTAATCGTTCAACGTTTTAATCGCATCAATATAGTTTTCGAGATTAAGTACGAGCACTTTCATATTAATATCACATTCTTTTATATCTCTGACCGATCGATAATCATGTAGCAAGGTGATTACTTCAGTAGCCTTTCAGACGAGTTATAATAAATGAATAAATAAATCCGGACACTTTTGTTGTTACTTTTTCGAAAGTTTTTTAAAAATATAATAACTCTTACGACTAACGTGCAAATGTAAATGGAAAACACTAAGTGAAGAGAGAAGGCCACATGAAAGACGGTTTTGCTTTTCTTTTCTTTGTATAAAATCGAGAAACTTGTATATCGCTTTAGAAACAAGTCATCCGAAGATTAAGGAAACACACATCGTGAGCTCTAATGGTTAAAGAAAACTACTTACCTGCCAATTCCACTTCAGTAAATGGTTTCTTTTTAACGGACTGTAAAGAAAATAATAAAAAGAAGATTAAATTTTAAAAATTGTTTTTTTTTCCAAATTATGAAAAAACCAAAAATTTCAGAGATTTTCTTATTGCTATTCAATCGTAGAAAAAAGAAATTGAATTTTAATTCAACTTAATACGAACTTGTAATACTTCGTTCCTAGAACCAATATATAGAAATTGCGAAATGTTTTCTTAAAATCGAGCATATCGATCAGCTGATCAGAACTATTATTATATTGAAATTTTCGAAGACACTACAAAGTAATATTGTACTTCTTTAGATCAATATCTATTATGAACTGTGACTTATCGCTTATTACTGATTATTTGCGAGCATGTTTGTCTCCTGCTTTGGCTTATTATCGTACCGATGGTTCTAAAAAAAAAAAAAGCGTACAATACATCAAAGTGCCATAGAAAGGAAGTTTCAGTGATGAGCTACACTTGACGTATTTATTACATATTTTTTCCTTCAATTACCACTTGTTTCAATGGGCGGTGTATTGTCCGTCTTAAAGGAGTTTCGCTTTTTATTATAATACGAAATCATAGAACGTATCGTCGTGGTATCCGTCACAAAGCCAATGATTTGAATGATGCCGAAAAATTGAAAACTGTAGGCTAAGAACTAAGAACACTGCTATCAAATCAATATTTTATATAATTTTTTGATAAATTAGAAATTTTACTACAAAAAAAAGAAACATCGCGAAATTAAATTTCGCACTTAATGCGTTACATTTGCTTAGAATTATTTGTAGTCGTAACATATTCATTTTTATACCCAACTGTGATATATTGGTTTTGTTAAAAACATAGATCCCCTATAAAATATATAAATAAAATATTCCCAAATAGTATAAAATATTAAATCTTTTTACTAAAGATATTACGGCAACTCGTATTGAAGAAAATGATTCGTACTTACTTTTGTGGTACGTTTGCCCAGCAATGCTGTGCCCAGCATCTGTAAATAGGAAAATTAGAAAATATATTTTTAATTTAATTAAAGAAGGAAATTTATTTGATATATATTNAAATTTGTTAAAATTTTCTTCTCAAAACAAACAAACGTCAATTTATCTCTCAATTTTTACGACTCTCTCATTATATTGGAAACTTAGAGATTCTGCTACATAATCCCAATTAATTCTACTATCTCTCGTCTCCTTTCACTAAGTCTCTGATAAATACTCAAGTTACATGATTATCCCGGTGATCTATACAAGTGTATTATATGACTTCCCTGGATTATTGCTTGAAAGCCCAAACACTAAAACAACTATAAAGAGTTCATTCTATGTAAATACAGGATGTCCCGAAATTGGTAGAAGGAGTTATAACAAAGAATGAAAATTGTTGGAGTTACACTCTGTTTTGTACTTTTTTGAAAAGTAATGTTTTAGGAAAGACGCTTTTAAAACTCAAACATCCATATACTGCCATAGAATTATGTTCATCAATCAATCGATACACAATCGACACGAATAAAAGATACGTTTAAAAAGTGTGGAACTATTGAGAATGCGCGAAGAAAATCAAGAATATAATAAATAAGCTTCATCGGTTGTTGTTATCGGCAAACCATGTGCTCGATATAAGAAGTTATAACGGGGAAAGCTTTGCATTTCATTAATCCAATGCTATCAACCAAAAAATTATTATTCGAGTGGAAGAAAACAATTTTGAGAAAGGTATTCGAAAAAATGTTTGTGGAAGTTCCCAAGGAAATCCTTGCTTGTCCCTTATAACTGATACCGCTAAACTTTTTCTATTGTAGGGATATCCACAAAAATAAAAAAATAAAAAACGCAATTGAGCAAGAATGCGTCACAACACCAAATGGAAATGTATCTTAAAATTTGTGAATTAATAGCTCACCGTTATAACTAATGGACTAAACAGAATGTTAACACATGTTAACTACATATGATCGATCTTCTTTTGTTCTGTTTTACACTTGTTAATACAAATACATGCAACAAAACTAAATTGTTGTCATCAATCAAGGCATCATTGTATGCAGCAGCAGTAGCTGCAGGTTATTGTGTTCATCGCTAAAACAATTCCTATTGAAATGCGTTGTATACTCTAAGTTGTAATAGAAGTCGCATACAAATTACAATTACAGAAGGAAAATTTTCATGGTTAATCTATAATGCATGCAAAAAAAAAAAAAAAAAAAAAAAAAAAAAAAAAAAAAAAAAAGAAAAACTTTTTTATAAAATTTTCCTTTTTGTTTTTTTTTTTTTTTTTTTTTTTTTTATTTTGTATATATTGTTTTGTATTTTGCAGAAAACATTTTTGACGAACGTATTAATGTGAGGAAGCGTTAACGGGGAGAGTTTATTGTAAAGAGTAAATCCTAAAAAATTAAATAATTTTTCATATAATATATTAAAGTTGTTTATAAGAAGTGGTGCAATGTGTGGGAATTTCTAGTTTCCTAGAAAAAGCTACAACGCATTTCGTCTTTCGAATAGAAAGTGACAGATGAATTGTATATTCAAATTAGTAGAAATTAGATCTTTGTTTGTATTACTTGTTTAGCTGTATCCGGTTTAGAATGTGTTCTGAAAATAACAAGGTTGTCTGCATATCCTAATATCGAAACGTCCATAGATAGAGAGTTAACAACGTTATCGATGTATATGTTAAAGCATATCGGATTTAATACAGAGACTTGAGGAATATTTTCAAAATTCTCTTGCTATGCTGGTTTTGTTTCTTGTGGTTGTTTTCCTCTTCTTAATTTGATAAATTCCAATTTTCTCCGATTCAAATTTATTTATTTATTTTTTCAACACAGGAAACATTTCCTATTCCAATTCATATTTCTTGTCGATAACAATGCTCCCTGAGCTTGAAGAAGTCATTTTAATATACGGGCTTAGTTGCATATGAGCCTTAGAATTCAATACAGCGTGGCTGCGCTTTTTATTTGCTTCGGCAGATATGGAAGCCAATGATGCTATTTTTTTTTTTTTTTTTGGGTACAGTCTTGCGTCACAATGTCACTTGATTTGGCTCTATTGAGTGACGAAATTATTTTTGAAGAAGCCATTTTTTTTTCGTAATAATTTACGGCCAAGTCTTAAATTTTTGAACGATTTGTTTTTCTTAAATCTATTGCTTTCAAATACATCATCTATCCGCTATGCGAAAGTAATTTTTCTTTTTTTTTTTTTTTGGTGTTTACTCTAGATTTTGCAGTCGCTTTTACTGGCTTACTAGGAGTAGGAAAGGAGGAATCAACGATTTTATTATCATAATTTTCTTTGTTTGTTTAGTTTTTGCATTAGACTTTACTGCTGTGCTCGTAGTGGGACCCATTGTAAGCATCGCTTTTTTTACTTCATATATTGACTTTCTCTTTTCATAACAACAAATATATGCTTCATAGGGCTTGAGGAAGATAATTTTTTTATTTATTTTTTCATTATTTGCTCCTATTTAAAGTGCGGACACGGATGTTTACATTAACTTGGAGGAACGATTCGAATTCAATAGCAAAAACTCGCATAACTCAAGTCGTTTATAGATTGTTGCAACAACTTCCAGGCATTTTCGCAACATTTATTTTCATTTAATTCAGGTATGTTAAGTAGCGAGTACATTTTTGCTTTAACTTTTTTGTTCTCACGTCTTAACATACCTGAATTAGATGAAAATTGAAAATCATTAATGAAAATGTACTTAAATTGAAAAAGTAATTACGTGCAAATATATATGTTTAAAAATCATTTTTTTTTTTTTAAATATTTTTCATCTAATTCAGGTATGTTAAGATGCTCATTAGTTTTTATAACTCCGTTCCTTCTTGTTTTAATTTACCCCCAGCACTGGGAATATAAAAGCAACCCACAGCCTTAGAAAATATTCAAGCATAAAATGAACATTTCACGAGGCAACACTGGTATTAGCAATCAATTTGAAAGTCACTTGTCAAATTTTATTTTCAAATTCAATTATTTTCGATACGAAATTATACATAATTTTACAAAAGATTGAAAAACAACAATAAATGTAATTTACTTTAAATATAAAAGTGACTTTTCAAATTTTATTATCGCATTGTATTATTTTAAAGGAAAATCTCTAAATTTTGGAACAATCAGTTAAAGGGAATAACAATGTTTGATAACGTTATGCAGCGACAACACTTTCAACGCCCACCACCTGTTGTTCCTGTTCAACTAATTTCGTAAAACCGCGCAAATTCCTATGTAGATACGTATCTTGTGACATCGCGAACGCGAGATGAACATTAATTCTAGAAGAAGTAATCTTTCGAAATTGAAGACCAGTAGCTGTGGTTACCAAACGTTCGAGCAAGTTATAATAATTTTTGGGTTTAAAAAGAACGGAGTAAATAATTTTCAAAAATTTCGTCCGATTTTGAAAGTGCCCCAACTACTACATTTATAAAACTAGAGAATGATGGTAAATTAATTAATATGATCCGTATACAAAAAAGAAAAATCTCGACCTTTACGCATGTAACGAATATTTTTAAACATCGAAGAAGCTCGTAATCACTATATTTCCATTCATTAGAACTTAACTTTTTAAAAAAGCAAATCAACGGATATATCATGTGCTTGAAAGCTTGCTTCTTTCGATTGGATAACTTACAAATAAGAGGCCAATCAATAATCCACTAAGTATGTTTGCTCACCACCTCACCTGGCCGTTACCACATAATCATTTCACATTTTACTACATAATCATAGTTTTTTTTCATCTAGTTTAGAGGCTATATAAATCTCGCCAAAGCTTCCTAAACCTATAGACGGTTCGATTTTCCATTTACTTTTGAAACAATTCGAAAAGATACTTCCTTCTTGCATTTTTTCCGATACATTTTATACAACTTCGATTTTTTTTTTTTTTGGCACCTCCACCAACTACAATCGCTACTCTTTTAACTGCTTCGCTGCTCTTGGCATTTTTAGTTAGTACCCTATAAATATCTCTGTGCCTTAAAATACAAAGTTTTTGTATCTTTTGTATCTTAAATGATGTATTTTGATATTAAAAATACTTTCAATATATTAAAAAAGAAGAACTCAACATAATAATAAAGTAAGACAATCAAATATAAATATATATGTAATACAATTGTTTATATTTATTTTTTGCATTATTTACTTCTATTTAAGATCCGGATGCGGATTAAATTAACTTGGACTAATGAACGACGCAAGTGTGCTGTTTAGTTAATAGCTAGCTGGATAGTAGGTGAATGATGATTTTAGAGTGCACACTCTAATTATTCTTGCCCGTTATTATTAAGATGGAGTTCCATATCTGCACGACTGGGTTTTTTTTTCTTCATTTCAAAATTTATTTCCCTTAATATTCCAATTAACAAGTTATAATCTTCGTAAAAATTTTAATTTTTTTTTCTTGCACCAAAAAACCAAAAGTTATACTTCAGTATAGATTTTTGCGATAAATTTTTTTTGTTTCATGACAAAACAATCATTTCTGAATCTTCTCTCCAAATTTCAATCCAAAACTGATTACGATTCAATAATAAAATGAAGTATTTTCTATGAAACGCTATTGTAAAGTAACAGGTATTAACACTAACCCACTATCAATATGAAACCGGGGCAAAAAAAAGATCGTATTGAATTAATTTTTTTTTTTTTTCTACGACGAGTATGTATTAATTATAAATACAATGTATCACACAAGTGTAATTATCGCATTTTGTAACGGTAATGTAACATACATTGCCGCTACAATACAAGCAATCGTTAACTGATAATGCATATATGGAACCTACCTAATACCTACACATACTTACTCTATAATCTACATTCAGAATAATATATTCATCATGTCTTTCGCAAATATTGGTTGGCAACTAAGTAATTGCAGATTTCTTTAATAAAATAAAAGTTTTTTTTTTTTTTACTTGGAATGTAGTTTAATCTATAATCTATTTTCCATTATGTTCGATGACCTTTTGCCATCTCTTTGACAACTTGAAAATTCTATGCTCTTAGAAAGTCTGATCCTTTTCGGTCAAAAACTAAGTTAAGTGAGATTTTACAGTGTGCTCATCATTCAAAGTTTTACCACAAAGGGACATGGCCAGGGATCGAAATAAATGATAATCCGATGGCGCAAGCTCAGGACTGTACGGTGGGTGTGCCATCAATTCCCAACCATTAATCCATTAATTTTTGCCGAGTGGCCAAAAAAGTGTGCGGCCTAACTTTGTCCAGGTGGAAAATGACACCTTTACAGTTGACTAATCCTAATCGCTTTTCCCGCTGACCCGCTATATTCAATTTGTCCAATTGCTGACAATAGACCTCCAAATTAATGGTTTGATTCATTGGAACCAACACAGAATTCACCCGATCTTTCCGATCCCACCAAATTGACAGCAAAATTTTCCTTTGTTAGATATGTGCATTCGGCATGCACCACGATCGTTTTCGATTAACATTGTTCTTGACATAATTAACTTTTCCTCTCCAATGATGATTCGTTTAAAAAACCGATCGAATTCATTGCGTTTAAGCAATAATCCGCAAGCGTTAATACGCTTTGTCAAATGAATTTCTTTCAAATCGTGCGGAACCCATATATTTAGCTTCTTAACGAGACCGACACGTTTTAAATGCTTCTCAATGGCTGTATGTGAAACATTTAACTTCTCTGCAATCTCCCGTGTAGTTACATGTGACGATTCGTTTCGATGATGATTTTGCTTTCATCCTCGTTAAGCTCAACTGGTTGACCTAAACATTGTAACATTTTTTAAGAGAAAAATCTCCAGAACGGGACTTTTTCAAACCAATTTCGGCATTGCCTTTCTTTAAGGGCTTCACCATCATACACACCACGTAACTGTTTGGCGGCTTGCACTACTTTCTTTTCTTTACGAAAATAATAAAGCAAAATATGGCGGAAATGTTCGCGCTGGCGCACTCCACATTAATGTTGAGGTAAAAAAAAAAAAATTTAAGAATGAACTGGTGAAGCCAGGTAAGGATGACAGCTGACATATATAAGAAGAAGAAGATCACATAGCATTTACGGATATCATAAAAATGGGAGTGAGAGAGACATCTATAAGTTAAATTGGTAATTACTTAGTTGCCAACCCATTAGTAATATACATTACGCTTATAACTAGTTATGCAAAAGGAAGAGTTATCAATTTTGAAAATTTTTTTTTTTTTGTGCAAATTCAGCACTGATCGGTTGACTGAATGTAGCTCTGATCTCAATTTAATCTATTCTTAGAAGAGGAAAGAGAAAGAGAGCAAAAGAAAGATTTAATAATAAATTGTTGTTTTAAATAATATTTAACTTCAATACGCGCAAGCAAAAATATATAATAATAATAAAAAAATTTAAAACTTTTCCAAATGCAATGCTTAGCATATAATGAAAAAGATTTTTAATCATTTGTATTCATGACAATTATTTAATATTAATAGATTTTAGCTTAATTTTGTGTTATATGAGTTACGACTCGAGGCAAATTTACCGAACATTGATGGTCGCGTTATAATTAACAAACAAATCGAGAAGAAAAACGTCCGAGAAATATTAAAATTCATTCTTCATCGTAGTATCTATTTCAGTTCCCCCCATCACAACTAAACCTCTCTTCCAGAAAAACCTTAAGAATATTAAACTAGAGTTTGTTATTTTTCTTAGGTACATTCACTACATATATATCGCTTCTTCTGATTAAAGTTAGTTTCAATCGATGACCTAATGTCTATTAGCATAAGCATTAATTATTTCAAAAGACTAATTGCCCTCTCTGCTTAGAATTCATTTTCGGTCTGAAGATGGAAAAAGTAATTGGTTAACGCGATAGCTAAAATACTATGAATAAAACACCTGCTACCAGTATTCTATAGAAGAAGAGCAATTCATTTTTTTTTTTTTTTGCGTTATATACGAATAGAAAAGCGGTACATATATCGAAATGTATAAAAGAAATGCAGTAGGCAGTAACCCACAGCGAAGAATCAAAATGCGACTCTGGGGAGTTAAGACAAGGTGGCAACGCCACCTGCTGCAGTGACAAAAGAGACCAAATGGGGAACGCTGGGGTTTCCTCTTCCTCTCTTGGTGAATAGCAAGGCGACGTGAATGGTCGTCGTAGTCCGCGGTAAATCTGTGTCCATTCGAAGTTAGAGGGTTTTAAAGGGAGAAATCAGTGTCCGTAGGGAAAACTCGTTGTATTACTGAAACGGAAAGATGGTTATTATAAGACTTATCTTATGATCTATGTAATGTAAATAAACACGAAATGAAAATTTCGTTCATGAGTCTATTTATTGTTTCGAATGGGAATTAGGACACCTAGAATCCGATGAGTCTACTCCAAGCAAAAGAAAGGAATTTTTGAGTCCTCACAGTGTGGTATCAAATTTTTGGAAATTTTGAAAAACAATGCATAAGTATCGGCCAAATTGATTCAATTAATTTTCAATTCAATTTAACCTCAATTTTAATTAAAAATATATAAAGATTTCGCTTTATATTTTCAGATGAGTACACGGCTAAATTGTTTCCTTTATTTATATTCACCGATCAGTGATCAGTGAGATCAATAGCGTATATATTATACGATCTTCGATGCTTTCTTTTTTCTTTTTTTTTTTTCTTTTTGTTTTTGTTTTACAAAACATTTCAAAAATCTAGCAATAAAAATCAATAATTTTGTTATATTTAATAAAAGTATACACAAAGTAATGTAAACAAAGAAAATTGTAATTTAAATATTTAATAATTTATACATTTCAATATTTTTTATTACAATTTACTAACAATTTTCGAAATATACGTCACTTTAAACAAATTCTGAACGATGCATTATTCTATATAATATAGAAATGTAAACCTGTGACGTTTTCAATGACATTGATAGAGCAAGAAATACAAATAGAATTTTTAATTAAAAAAATATTTTTAAAAAACAAAAAACAAAAACAAAAAAAAAAACAAATTAATTATTTTAATACGATTTCAAACAAAAGTAACAAAGAAAGTTATACACAAAATTGATTATTAAATCGCGTAAATAATTAATTTTATTTAATTTTAATTCTAATGATTGATGTATTTTGATGTAGATTGATTGAGATATCAAAGTAAGTCGATTAAATTAAAAAGTAAACTAAAAGTAAAAAAATCATTATATATCAATAGCTTAACACTACGTTGAGTTTTGCTCTGTCAATGT
The DNA here is from genome assembly GCA_000671755.1 of Glossina brevipalpis. NCBI lineage: Eukaryota > Metazoa > Arthropoda > Insecta > Diptera > Glossinidae > Glossina > Glossina brevipalpis. The sequence continues at coordinate 367,135 of KK351239.1, forward strand.
GTTTTATTAAAGTTGTATCTTTTAATGTGTTGATAACACACATTTTCCCAAAGAATTCTTAAATTTAAGATTTTCAGTAAAAATCATAAATATGAATAATGAATGAATGATACATTGATTTTATTCTTTCATTTGTAACGCTTTAATGTTTTAGTTACGCGTAATTTCTTTTTAATTTTTCTTTATTAATTTAATTGCTTTCGCGTATCTCGTTAAATTTAATTTTAATTTGTAATGAAATTTTTATTAATTAGAACAAATCACAATTCATTTTGAAATCTATTCGAATTGAAAGACGAACGTTTAAGATTCAAATGATTCATTTGCCTTTCATTTAAATTAAATTTTTTAATTTAGCAAAACTCTTATTTCATTAATGATTTCGTATTTGAAATATGTTCTCATGCAGAACTGTAGTTCGTCTGCCTTAATTTATGTTCAAAATTATTTTATATTTTTTTTTTATTTTTAAAAAAAAATTTTTTTTTTTTTTGGTTGTTTAAAAGAGAAATAAAACTCATAAAAAATCATTAGCGCGAATTGATTTATTTATCTAACATTATATAAATGATTTCAATAAATATAATACAAGAGTAAGAAAATCATATTCGGCTGTGATTGTATTTTTGAAACCCATTTAAATAAATTTAAAAAAATTAAAAAAAAAAAAACTAAATTTTCTCGTTCTACAGTATATGCATTTTTATACAGACAGACGGACATACTTCAATCAATCCTTAATTATTTTTTAATATTGATCAGGAATATATATATATATATATATGTATGTTATGTGGGGTCCCCGAGACTGGCTTCTAGGTTGTTGCAAACAAATTAACAAAAAGAACATACCACCATCGTTCGGTATAATGGGTATAAAAATTATTACGCGTTTGGCATAGTATTTTAAACATAAGAATATGTATATAGACACACACAGCGACAAAGTAAAATAAAAAATAAAAATTGTTTTGTTTAGTAATTACATATGTGTAATCAGATGTCGTTACGTTAGAATGCGTTTCTAAAATTTATTATATAAAAAAAATAAAAAAAAAAAATTTTTTTAAATTTAAAAAAATAAAAAAAATTTAAAAAAAATAAAAAAAATTAAAAAAAAAAAATAAAAATAAAAAAAAAAATAAAAAATAAAAAAAATTTAAAAAAATAAAAAAAAACATTGTAACCGATACGGAAATAATATATCTTTTGGTGACCTTAACCTTTATTACAGCCCATGGACAATATTATTGGACGAGGAATTGTGCATTGAATGAAACGACATGATTAAGTGAATTGATCTGATGTCCATCTTATATTTCCAATATTATATAATATAATAGGTATAAAACGGATACGCTATTATATAATGAAGATCTAAATGATTTTGAGCTAAATTTACAAAAAAAAATCTACCAACCAACGTACCAAAGCGAGGAGAATATTAAGAAATTTTACGTCTACTTTGATATTTACTGGATACCTGATATACTAGAATTTAATGGTCAATAATAAATATTTATAATACATGAGATGATGTTGTGTTGTTAGCTTTTTAATCAAAACAACGCGAAAATTATTATTATTTTCTCTTTTCACTACAGCGATCAAGTTTAGCTTGATAGCAACGAACGATAAACGAAGCAAAACGAAGCTCTACAGAAAAAATTGCAAAAAAACAAAAAATAGTTTAAAAACATTTATATTATAATCTAGATAAGTACATGTTTTTTTATTTGGTTTTATGAACAAACTTTGTGTGAGAGAATTCTTTAATTGAAAATGCAAATGAAGCCCCGGTTTATATTCCAAATATATATCGAAATTAAAATATATATGGAAAACGTAAACGTAAATGAATATACAACAATAAAAGTCATGTATTTTGCTTATTTGAATTCATCCTCCAGGCATGGGACAAATAAGTTCGGTTTCATTACGTTTTCAATCCTTTAGATGATCTATGTTGAAGTAAACGAAATGCGAATACTCAAGCAAGAATCACTCCAATAAAAGAAATGCATCATTCTATCTTACTACCTACAACAACATTTTTATGTCTATTATTAGTGTTGTATCATTTGAATAATTTTATTTATGTTTATTTACATTTGCATTTTAAGAATAAATATCTAAATAAGTACAAAACATTAAATCAGCTTCATTAAGCTCTAAAGCTTAATGGGCGGATTAGGTATATTTTTTGAGTACACGTGAGCATAATTTCAAGTCTCAGCCAGCTAAGAACAAGAACTGGTTGAAAAATGAATCGATCACTATAAACGATCGACGAATTTTGGAATGAATTTTAATATTTTTATTGTATTGTCAGGTTTACATGCCTCGATTAAACCCACTCATAAAAAAAAAAGTATATAGAGATGAATAAATTAT
>KK351240.1:0-12809 GCA_000671755.1 Glossina brevipalpis
TTCGTATTCGTCTACTCGTCTGTGTTTTTCGCTTTTAATATTTGAAAGAAGAAAATTTTTTCAATTTCGCTTTTTTGTGTCTCTAACTAATATTCGTCGTAACACATTACGAAATTTGTTCCGAAAATGCGTTTTTTAAAGCTTTAAAGAAATTTTAAAAAATAAACTCTTATAATTTTGTCTGTCAATTTGAATTCTATAATACCTATTGATCTGTCGATATCTAAAATTTGCCAAATATTTTTGAACAGATCAATTCATATATAATGGGAGATATGAACATTATCTCAAACAATAATTAATAAAAACAACAAACAAAAATAAGTTGAGTTTATCTTTTCGTGTTAAATATAAATGCGGGCAAGTGTGTCAAATACTTTTCTTCAACTATATTTAAATATTTAAATGTTAATCTATGCAAAATTTCTATTCATTATTTCAGGGGTAGAAATTACGTACGTACACCTTTATCTTTACGTACGCAGCTAATATCCAAAATAAAAAAAATAAAAAATATCTGATGATCAACATAATTTCTCTATTCATATTATGATCACTATATATGATTTCAGATAATAGATAAAGAAGGTAAAGAACCTAAGATTTTACACCAATAATTTTACATAAAATGTTTCAATTTATTCAACTTTTATTGTCAGCAAATTTTATTAAGGGAATCGTTTGCATTGAAATTTTATGAAAAAGTTCAATTAAAAAGGTAAAGAGCAATTGGAAAATTTACTCAGTTAGGAAGATACGAACGAATAATATGGTGTTTACAGTGAGGATGATTTCAGTAATTTTCTGAACTAATTTCATTTGAACTCTCTTTAACGTTTATTATTATTATGAAAAGCATTATTTGTCCATAAAAACAATTTGATTTATATTTTCATATAAATATATCATCTGTGTACTTACAGATAAATTATTGATCTTTCAGAAATAAGCAACTTAGACATCTGATTGTCTGTCTTCACAATAATTTTCTTTTCCGTTACATGTTATGCGTAATTTAATTTTATTATTTTTTATTTTTCGTTAAGCAAGGAAACGTATAAATATATTGCAATGTTGGATTATCGACCACAAACGTTCAGTACGGAATCGGGTAATCGAAAGTAAACTCATTGATTTTAATGTAATTTTATTCAAATGATGCTTTTTAAGTTATTTCATTTAATGTTTTCTATAAAATCGAAAGTAAACTTATCGATTTTAATGTAATTTCATTGAAATGACGCTTTTTAAGTTATTTCATTTAATGCTTTCTATATAATATATTATTACATTAAAAATCATTAGAATCATCCTCAGTGTAAGCACTGAATAATGTAAAAACTGTTTTTTTTTTCCTCATTTTCAACTAATTCGTCTTCATATATAAAAACTATTTGATTTGCCAAAAACCAAGAGAAAGTAAACAAAAAAATATTCATGTTATGATGAATTTTCGATACTCTTCACTTTAGATATTTATATATGAATAAATATCACTTTTTGATTGTGGAGGGTCTGTCCAGTATTCCAATTGCTTCCGCAATACTGAAACTAAATGATACAAACACGGAGTCTAGTAATAAGCAAATAAAAAAGTTTTATAAAAGCTTTACTGCCCTTAACGTAATGCATTGCTCGATAATACAAGTTTCAGAGGGCAAGTATTTTTTTAAATGCGAAAGGTTGAGTTGAGTTGTTCGTTCGAAATCCTTTCCGCTTTAGACTGTTAATTGATCGTAAAATATATTTATAATAGATTTAAAATATCTATTATAAATTATAATTATAATAGATTTATTATAAATTTATATATTTATCATAAATTTTTAACATATTTTCTCTATGTACAGTGTTTACGTTAATAGCTTCATATAAGTTTTGAGTGATTCTGGCAAAGACATGTACTATAAATTGTAAATTTTAGATATTGGAAAAATTTATATAGATATTAGTTATATTAGGATTGGTAAGTTATATAGATGTTAGTCTCTTGTGGTCGACTTGTTAATATATCAAAGTTCGATCTATGATCATTAACTACAAATGGAAAATATAAGTTTCAATTTTTTATTTCAATTTTGATGATCGCAGACTCTACAGTAACAGATAATAGGCAAAGAGACGGACTGATGTACGGCCAAACAAAGTTAAAATGATTCAAGGTTACAATTGAGATTTGCAAACTGTCGCTAAGCATGACAATAAAATTTCATTTGAATAGATCAGCTCTTAAACTGGCAGCACATTGTAAGGTGTTTACAGCTATGAAATGCCAATAACATTTACAGAGTGAGTAAGAAAACTCCGATTAAACGAATTAAATAAGAAGTGTTTTTCGTTTTTTTTTTTTTCTTTTTGTTTATCATAAATTTCCAATAGTTTTCGGGGAGCAGTGCATTTTCATGCGCATACATGTGTGTGTTCTGTTATAAATTATTATTATTATTATTAGTATACATTTTTCTGTTTTTCTACATTTTCATTATTATTTATTTATATACATACATATATATATGTATATATATATATATACATATTTTTTTTCGTTGTTGAAGGTTGCCGTTGAATGAGTTAAAAATAATAGCAACAAAATTGTGGAGGGGTTGATTAAAATGCGCGATATTTTTGTATTTTTACAATTTTTTTTTTTTTTTTCATTTCTTTTATGACAAATGGCTTTAATGCAAGATCTGATAATTTTATATTATGTTAGGTGCGTGCATATAAGTGTATTATTATAATAATATAATACAAACTAACATAAGTCATGAAAATTTTATTAAACGTAAAGAAACAATTTTTGCTTAAATAACCTTTTAATTCTTTATTTATTTATTATTGCGAATATCCTGACACATTATTATTAAATAATTTTTTATATGCACAATCTATCACCAAATTTCCCCAATTTACAAACTCTTCCAACTTAATCAAATAGGTTTCCCTAACTTTTGCGCAAATCGGGCAATGTCTTGTAAGCATTCATGTCTATATTAATGTTACTGCTCTCTCATTGCTATTATTTAACAGTCTGATTGTCTATCGACTTAGAGAAGGTTGATTATTTAAACACGATAAAATAAAACTATGATTAAAATAACATAAGTTTTACTTTTATATCAATTTTATGTAAATGGGCCGTATACGCAAATTTTGTTATTCCGTTTGTAAGATGAAAAATACAAGTCGGGGGGATACGCGATAAGAGGTATGAATTTTCGAACTAAACCAAAAAGGCAACTTGACTCATATATTAATATTTTTTACTTAAGGAAGACAACATTTTATATTAAAGTCTTTGAACTTTCGACGAATATCTAAGAGATAAAAAGTTTTCAATCTAGCGAGATATAAGTGGAAAGCATTTGAAATAATTAAAAAAGTGCTGTTGTTTATTCTTATATCAATAAATCTCGAATATCCAATATTTATTCATGGATATTAAATAGCTTTTTAAATAGTTAACAAAATATCTATTTTTTTTTAGTTGATAAAAAATATTTTTATCTTTACTTTTAATATTAATATGAATTAGAAGATAATTTGCAACAAATTTCATTTATAAGTTATTACTGGCCTATAGAAAAATTTTCTAGTTTCAGAAGTTCACCAATTGTGGTGGTGGACAAATCTTTCTCACTTTCCTTATTCGCACTTAAAATTCAGTGTTGACTTTTCAGTGTAGTTTTGGACGCTATTTATTTATTTATTATTACAGTGTGTAAGCTATAATTGTATAAGCGGATATAGAAAACTTTTAAAAATACTAGCTTTGAAAATAAATTAGAAAATTGTAATCAAATCTTGATACACTTTCTTCCCTTTTTCTCAACTGTTAGCTTAACTGTTTTCTCCTTCCGTTAGCTCTATAGCAATAGTTTTTCAAATATAAAAAAAAGTAAGAAAACAATTATAGCTCAGTGATATGGTTTATTTGTATATAAGACTTTCTCTTAAGACTCATTTCACTTTCTTTAAGGACATAATTGAGGATTTAAAGCCACTTCTTTGACTTTTTCGTGATTTTTCGCGACTTTAAACTTAATTAAGGGAACTGTACACAGTTTACTACTTATTTCACTTCTTTTAAGTGATATTCGTTTTTATTCGTTCGCGTCATTTTATTTGTGCTATTTTCGTTCCCTTAAGATGCAGAAGTGCAAGGATTGAAAGAAAAAAGTATTATATGCGAAACTCTTAAAGATGATACAAATTTATCAAATTGTAAGGGTTTTGAATATGTTTAGGGTTTAGAGATGCAATTTGCACAAATATTTCTGAATCTGCTGCAACAATGGCGGCATAATTTCAGTGTACAGCGGCAAATCATATTGAAATAATATATTTATCTTATGAGTTGTCGTACATTTATGTTTTAAGGGTTTGAAAACTTGTTACTATGGTAAGATATTCGGCTATTTTTAAAAACGGATTTGAAGAAATTGCATGACTTTGTTCCAATCCAATAAAAAGCTAATAGAAGGCGAAGGGAATTACTGGAAATTAAGTTTAGTAAAGGGCAACATAAAAAAAAACTCTTTTCAATTATATACAATCAAACGTATTCGCAAATTGGGAGTTTTTTACGCTCGTAACGAGTTTTGATTTGATTTAAGGTTTTTTTTTCATGTGCATAAGAGAAAAATTGCGTTTAATTGTACAGTGATTTTTAAGTTATAAATATAGATTAAGTATTTCTTTTTGTTGTTCTTGAGATCTGTTACCATTCAGGCATTTCGTTTTGTTTTTTCTTCAATACCAAACTTCCTGAGACAACTATGATTAGTTTGATATTGATTTAATTTATTATACAGCACAACTTCGATACTCGGTTTTGAGTAATTAAAAAAACTTAACTCACTTTTTAGCGACGAAACATCATTTCTTGTGCGTAAAGTTTTTATTTATCTTTACTACAGAGTGTATGATTGTAATAAATAAAAAAATAAAATAATAGAAATAATAACACCTGCATCACTGCTGTTCCAAATTATGTAATTATTCTTATACTTCGCGTGTGTTATCATAAATATCTTTATTGAATATTCTATTCTGGTTAAGTAATTTGTTAAATGCATTACATATTTGAAATCTTGCAATAGCAACAACAATAAAAATATTATCATCCACCTACGTTTTTCTCATTTATACGTTTTAATAAAAAAAAAACTTTTCCACTAAAAACATTTGTTTGATTTGAAATAAACAAAAACAAAGTAGTTTACGTAATTTTGAAAAATCACAAAACGCACACATCCATAGATTAATCTGTTTGTTTTTTATTTCTTTAGCAAGAAAAAAAAAAGAAGTAATCTCTCTCTCTCTCGCTCTTTTTCTTTTCCCTCATTGCGTCTCTCTGAATCTTAAATTATAGCTTGAAATTTTAGCGAGGATCTCAAGACGTATGAGTGATCTTGACGGTTTCAAATGCAAAAAAAACATAGAAAAAATAATAAGAACAAGAAAATAATTGAGTTTTTTAAAAAAAATATTTTATGTCGACTCGCCGCACTCGCTTAAAACAAAAAGAAAATTAGATTTTATTTTTGCGTTCACCTTCTTTAAACAACAGCACTTTTAGAACAGCTGATCGCGTTGTGATTTATAAATTTTCTAGGCTTCGACACAAGACTATTTTACGTTTTAATAACACAATAAACTGCTTGAACATAATCTGCACGACCACGACGGCAACGGCGACAAGTGTTAACAACGACAGACGATAGCAGAATACTACCTCGAATCTGCTTGCAAATTAGAGCAATACGTTCATGTGTGCCGTGCTTTATGTTCTGCTATTCTACGCTAAGATGTATGTGTTGTATATATGCATTTATATGCGTTTGTATTTGTAGGTGTGCGGATGATATGATAAAGTGTAAAAGTGCACGTGAAAAAAAGTCACAAAACAAAAATAACAAAAACAAAGCCAAGCAAGTTAATAAAATGAAATGAAATGAAATGAAATGGGAAGAAGAGAAAAAAAAAACACCACACAGCAGAAGCGACGAACGGCAATATACTATCGCGAAATCATCGCGTACAATAACGAAATTTTATTTGTAATAAACGAGCGGGTGTTGGATTTTCTTTTTATTTCGTTCTTTGCTTTTGCATACGTTTTTGTAGATTTTCGTACCTTAGATATGTAAATAACTCATCACTTTATACACCGTATAATCAAAAACGACAAATTGTCAGTTTAAAAAGCTTTATATAAAAATGTAGCAAAAAAGAATAAGAAAAGAATAGGAAAACGGAATTGATGCTGCACTTTAAGCCAAACGCCGACAACTGTCGAAAATTTTTTGCAAATGTAATTTCAAAGAACAAAAAAAAAAAAAAAACCAAAAACAAAATGTACGTAAAAATATTAGCAAATGTCATAGAAAAGAAGAGCAAGAAAAATTGTTTCAAAAAAGAAGAACAATTTTGTATAAGCACGCAAAACAAAAACAAAAATTAAAGCGTATTACAAAAGTATTTTTTAACTAATAAATAACACAAACATCATTTATCTATGTATATGTATGTATGTATGTATGTAATGAAACATTGTCGTCAATGTCGGTATTATTTAGATTTTGTTTTTCTTTCTCATTGAAGGTAGCTTGTTATTATACATATATATATATACATATATATATTATGTTATTATATACACATACACAAATTGTGTATATAAATATAATATACACACAGTTATTTGTAGTACGTACACACACAATTTTTAATAACATGTCATGTCATTTATAAAGACTTTTTCTTCCAACTTTTTAATAACTTCTAAGTAAATTAAAATTTTTAATGTAAATTTTATAAATTATTTATAAACAAACGATTTGTAAATTTGCCCTTTGCGGTCGCGTTACTTATGCTTATAATGATTTAAATAGGCATAAAAATTTTGATTTATATGCATCATCAAAGAAAAAGTATTTACAAATTTTATTATTCCATATGTAACAAAATTCGAAATTCACCCTTGAATCTAAATACTATTGATAAAGTTAAGATATCGTTCATGTCATTCGTCGACATGTCGGCCCATTGTTTCAGGAATGCATTAAATAACTATTCAGTCTTTCTCCGGCATATCTATCTATATAATTTATTTATTTATGTATATTTAGATGAATCACGTTTAATTCGTTCTTATCGATTTATTCAATCTTCCGTCTGTCTGTCTGTCTGTCTGTCTTCCACATGACAGTTCTTTTAATTGTCCATTTATCCGGTTGTCCGTTCATATCGTTATCCATTCGTTATCCATTTGCCTAATTTTTTTCTTTTTTCATTTATCTGCGTATCGATTTATTTTCAAGTCCTTTTTGTCCTCTGTTCTTCTTATTTGGTAATCTTTAGCTTTTCATATTTCCGCCTATTTATTCGCTCATTCGTAATTGGCCCTTACAAAGTTTTACAAATTGAAATAGATCTCTAAAAAGCTGACTTACATATATGATTGTAGTTAACTTTGAAGTATAAAATGATAAAAAATTATTCTTCTTTATCTACATGTTCCTCTCTCCCCAAGCCAAATCGTTTTTGCGTACCTTGATTTCATCGCATATCCAGATGGTTCCTGTTCACTCATTTATTCATATGTCTCTAAGTCCTTAAGTCGATTACTCATTATCGGCCATTTCGCTCTCACGATTGTTTGCTTGTAACGTTATCTTGTTTGAATTTTTTTTTTCTTTTTTTTTTAGAAAATATCAGTCAATTTTAGTCTCCTTCGTTTTCATCTATCTATTACACAACTAATATCAAGTTTCTACTGACAAAAAATTGACTCATTGAAGAATAAAATCATCTTATCTTGATTTCGTGAGGACAGTTAACTGAAAGGTTTAATACGAGAAAAAGTTAAATTCTTCACTTTGTAAACATCAACTAATTTCTCTTCGCTAATTCTTTCACTTTTTTTTTTCTCTCTCTCTCTCTAAAAAGCAACGAAAACACAAAAAAGTTGTGAGTTGTGTGTGTGTCTAAGAAGTTAATCTTTAGCAATTTTTTTAAATGCAGGTACGCGTAATAAGTGAAATGTAAATAAAATATTAAGGTAAGTGTTTCGATTATAGGGAGGTGCCCAGTTGAGTGTGCACATCTTATTGTTGTGCTTTCATTTATCATATACATTTTTTTTTTTTGTTAGTAGAAATTTAATTTCTGTTTTTCTATTTGAATGACTCCGATACAGTTGGTGCTTTGGTTGATTTATTTATTTCATTTAATGCATATGTAGTTCTATAATTTGTGTAAATGTCACTGATTTTAAACAGTACTTTTTACTTAACATATGCGTAAGGTGTACTTTTGCTTACAGTTTCGTACTATTTTTTTTCTAACATTGAGCGCCCATTATATCCCAAATATTCATTTCATGGGCTTCATTCATTTAATTAAGTAATTTTTGATTAACTTAACGAAATTATTTAACTAGAGAAATTTCCACCAATAAATATCTTTTATAATTTTCTTTTCTTTTTTTTAAAATATATAAAACTATTAAAGAGGGACTGCTGTGCTTATAATGAATGGGCGATATCCCTTAATACCATTTATTAAAAGTAAAAGTGCGCCATAAAAATAATTTTTTATTATTGTTATTGATTTCGTTTCCAATACTTTATAAGTAAAAAAAAAAAATAAAAAAAAAACAACGCAAAATAAGTTAATTGTACTTATTACACCCGCTAGAGAAGTAGAAAAATAGTTATACTAATTTCGTCAATTTGTTCGTAGCATTTTATTTTTTGGTCAACTCTAAAGGCTGGAAGTTAGTTCTACTATGTCGAGCTATTGAGACATACTTTTCCTTTTCGATCCGGACCACTGTACATTTATCTGCCCAATATTATATTCACTTACTGTTCAATCTGACCATTCATCTGTCCGTTCGTTTTTTCACTCGCTGATCAACCAGATGCTTGTCCGTTCAATTGTTCGTTCCTTTGTTTTATGGTCCGTTTGTTATTATGTTGTCAGTCTATTGATCACTCTGTCCAAACACCTATTCATATATAATATTTATCATTGCACTTATACGTCTGTCCGTCCGTCAATCGTACGTATTCATCGGTTTATGCTTAGTTCTATAGGAAACTATTTCCACAGTCTTGTTAAACATCGATAAATGGAATAAATATGGTCATATTGATGCAGTAATCTTCGATGATGGGCGTTAAAGTCGTGATTAAGGGCGATCGTAATTTTTTTACTTGTTTTGAGGACCATCTTGATGCAAAGATTTTATGTGGATCTGTTTGATATTAGTGCAAATGTGGTTGATTGGAATTTTCCACAATTTTTAAATTATTAGCAAAGATTTTTTAAACTTTTCCTTTTTTTTGGAATGCTTTCGACTTTCCCTTTTTATGAATCATTACCGTTAAATCAAGAAGATATGTTTTCTATTTTTATTTATTTGAATTTTGAAAGTGGTATTACTAGTCGATATGCAAGTATATGGACGCGAAAAACTCATGTTAATCGTATATGTGTATCGTATATATATGAAAGTATTTTTGTTCCATACAACAACAGACCTAAGACTAGCTTAGAAGATTCTAATCGAGATATAATTGCATCTAAATGCATCTAATGAAAATTGAATAAGGTTTGTACGTGTAATTGTATGTTTAGTGCAAAATGGCGACTTTTTTTCTTTGCTTTTACGAATGGGAAATTTTTTTTTATATACTTTTATTTAATTTAAGGCTAGATCAAGATTTAAACTTAATAGTAAGAGAGCTTTGTTCAATATGGACATTATTGAATCCCTCTTAGGACAAAGATCAGCCTAAGCTGATATAAGGTGAAAAAAATTTGTAGGTGTGCCACTAAAACGTTTTTCCAAGTAGTTGTAATAAATAGTTTTGTTTTATTTTAGATCAACATATATACATTAGCTTATAAGTTATAGTCGTGCTTACTGATGCACAACTCGTCGTCTCATTTTTAAAAGTAATTTATAGACTTGAATTAAGAATCTTTCGAGATCCAATTACATCCATGTTTGAGAAAAACTACTATTTACTCGAAATATAATCACAAAAAAACATTACTAACTCTTTCCCCTTTTCCTCTATCTACGATCTTTCCATATTGTTATTCCATATTGTGTTATACATTTGTAAAGAAAATCTCCTGAGTGTCTAATCAAATATAAAACAAGTAAGAAAATTATATTCGGCTGTGCCGAATCTTTTATACCAATCACCGTTATCTTAAAAAAAGGAAGAAAAATAAATTTTAATAGTTGGGCGTGGCTGAATTTTTTCCATTTTTATAGAATAAAGTGGAACAAAGCCAGTCATGAAATACCGTAAAAAAAAGCCAAAACAAAAGACAGAAAATAGACGTGCTTTCAGCCTATACTATAGGCGTGGCCTGTTTTCAATAGCAACATATGTGAAAGAACTTTCAATGTTTCTGCCAAATTTGTAGCCGATATATCCATTTTTGCAGATAGGAGAATGTTTACCACAGACATTATACAGATACAGCAGACCGATAGATGGGCAGACGTACCGACCGATACGTCTACGTGGATTCCGAATTTCTTACTGATCAAGAATATATACATTTTATATGGTTCTAGAAGTACCTTTTTTAGTGTTACAAACCCTTTCAAAAAAAAGTTTAAGTTCAATGTTGTATTACATCGAAAGGGCGTGGTCGATCCTTTCCATTTTCCACATAGATTATGGGATAGCTAAGGCAACATTTTTGGAAATTTTTGTAATTCTATCTGCTATGGTTTACGAGTGATGAGCAAATATCTAATTGTTTTGTTGATTCCAAAAGCAGAAGTGTTCTTAATCCACGTCGTATTGTGGGCGTGTCCGATTTGGCCCAGTTTCAATACCAACCTGCGCGCAAGAACTTCCAATATCTCTGCCAAATTTAAAGACGATATTTTCATTTTTGCGGCCAGGATAATGTTTACCACAGACATTACACAGACGGACAGACGAACAGACGGACAGATAGACATGCTTAAATCGATCCTTAATTTGAGGCTGATCAAGAATATATATACTTTGTTGGGTCTCCGAAATTTCCTTTTGGTAGTTGCAAGTCAAATGGCAAAATAATGGATATAACAAAAGCGTGTGTAAAGGGCCCATAGAAAAAAAAAATTGAAGCTAAGCAATGTTGTTTTGCGTAAAAAGGTACTCTATTTCAAATAGTAAAGCGGGCAGGGAGGGTAGTATTTGCCCAATCTGCATTGTCGTAATGCTGAACGATTTCGGATACGTTCGGCGCATAATATTAACTGTCGTCATGATTTGACTCTTCCGAACAGCAGCTTCAATATTTAAAAACATTAACGCTACTGTGTTATATTCATATCGTGTATGTTGAACACATAATTGACCATAATTTAAAACAAGGCAAACTATTATTAATTTTTATATGAAAAATTTATTTGATCTCTGCACACGCACTTATTATTCAATCTAGCGTTAGTTTTAAATTTCGATTTAAGTAAATGTATAAAAACCTTAAAGCTCTTTATTCCTGGATGTAGCAAATAATACTAATTATCTCATCTAAAATTGTAGGCCACCGATAAAAATATTTATAAATTTGTTTGTGTTTTTTTAATACTTATTCTAGTTATAGGTTTTTGTGGAGGAAATATTATTAAACTTGATCTAGGCAATTAAAGTAAAGGTGTATATAATCCATAATGCGGATTAGCGATCGAAGTCAATTATTGACCTTAAGGGCTATTCGAACAATAGACGAGCAGCTACATAATGAGTAAAACGTAATTGTATTTCGTGGTCTTTGAAAGCATCATCATCATCATCATCATCATCATCATCTATCATACATTTAAAGTCTTTTCCCGTTTACGAAATTGCCAATAATGTATAAGAGGACAGACGGACAAACTTTTAATATGAAATCAATGATTAAGAATATTATAACAGTTGGCTTAGAAATTTTTAAAATTTTTAACAGAATAGCAAGAGGGAGGGAGTTCTTTAATTTTTTTTTTTTTTTTCTTTTTTTGCCCACCCAATAACTTGATAACGTCTGTAGAGCTTATTGATGGGCATTACGAATGATATGACAAAAGTAATGTATCTTTAACCTTTGATTTGGGGTATGACAATGTTCTTCCCTGTATTACTTATTGGAGTACGTAGAGCTGCGAGTACTGCACCCAATACATGCGTAAAGGTCAATGTTGTTTATACACTCAATGTTATTTAAACGTTATGCTGTATATTGTTCGTTGTAGAGAGGAGGAGCGATGCTTGCGGTAGATATGTAAACCTTAACTATATTTTTTTTAAAGTTCATAACGGTTTTGATCAAGTTTTTTTAAAACTTTGATAAAAAAAAAAAAATTTTTTTTCTTTTTGAAAATAAAATCAAAAATTGTGTTAGAAAAATATTTTTTTTTTTTAAATTTTTAAATAACTTTTTAAAAAGTACTTGCGTAAATCGAAAATGTTATTTTTTTTTTTTAGCTTAACATTTGTTGTAGCCATTAGTTAGGTAATCGTTCTCTATTTATATTTTATTTTCACTTTTATTACGTCATTGTCATTTCTGTTAAATAATAAATAAATTCTGTAGAAAAGTGCAATCTATTGCTTGAAAAAAAAAAAAACAAAAAAAATATTATCTAATATTATTTGTGTTATTGTTGTAGTTTGATCTTGATATTGTTATTGTTTTGGAATATTTTATTTTTTTTTTAAAAACTTTCACATATTTCTGACTGTTATACCCTTTTAAAGAGTTTCCAAATTGTTATATAATTTTTTTTTTTTTTTTTTTTT
>KK351240.1:30300-52246 GCA_000671755.1 Glossina brevipalpis
TGGGGCTAACTTCACACCAGTGAAAATTTGATGATCGTATGAAAAAATTTCTAGAAGTATATTGAATATATCGGTTTATTTTCGAAATAATTTCACGTTTTTACCCATTGGGGGCGTGTTTTCGCATATCGGTTTTGACCTTTCACCGGAAATACATGAGAATGAAAGGTGAATAAAAGTTTTCACTTAAGACGGTTCGACAGAGAAATAGATGCGGCTAAATCTCTCAAGTCTCTGCCTTTGCATGTTACGAATGAAATGGTATCATAAAAGTAGAAAAGTCCCATATTTTGGATGTGAATATAAAAATTCAAAAAATATTTAATCAATAATTATATCAGGAACTGAATTAAAATCGAGAAAATCGAAATTTTGTACAGATAATTATAAAACAGTTAAATGAAAATTTGATGCGTCTATGTGGGTCAAAATTTATACCAATAATTATATAAGTTTTTTAGATGCATGCTGCTAAAGTATATCAAATATTTATTAGATTTTTATTTAATGAAAGTACGAAAAAAAAAAAAAAAAAAAATAAATAAATAAAAATCGAAAGACCTTTCCTATAAATGAAAATAAAATGTCCGCCGCATTAAGTTGTAAAAAATTGTTTTCCTTGCTATTGAACTTAAAGCTAGAGAAATTGCAATTTATGTGAAATGTTCAAACACTACTACTACTAAGCACACTTTCATAATCGAAAGTCAGAGACAAACGTTGGCTGACCTAATGTTTCATTTCATTGCCAGCTATAAAATTTTAATAGCTTTCGATTTTTCCATAATTTACTCTAATATTGTTTTTCTAATGTATTAATGTAGTTCGTTAGGATTGAAATGCAGGTCAATTCAATTGCAAAAATATATCGGTCAATAAAATATGATATGCTTCCTCTTCTTACTTATTATTTTGTATTTGCTTCAAAATATGCATTAAATCAATCCTAAGTGAGTTCGTGAACATGAATCTTTTATTTAGTCATTGATTTGTGTGGCGATCCATTTTATTGCCTGATTTTACAGTAATAATTTTCCTATAGGTACAGCATGCATATGCATTTTTATGAAATCGTTTTGTCAAATTTATGACTGCAGTCATATTTTTTTTAGAAATATTTTTGCACATTTAACAAGATCAAAACTATTGGACATAAAGAAAACATTTTAAAATTATGATGACATTTGGCCAATAATTTGAATTATTGCGAGTTTAGCAACCCGCAAAGCGAAGCATGTACATAATTTTAATATTATTATTTCATTTATATCAAACAAGCATAGGCCACGCATAGGCTAGGCTACACATAGGCCACGCATAAACCACGTATAGACAACGCATAGGCCACGCATAGGCCGCGCATAGGCCATGTATAGACCACGCATAGGCTAGGCAAAGGCCACGCGTAGGTCAGGCATAGGTAAGGCATAGACCACACATAGGACACGCATAGGCCACGCATAGACCACGCATAGGCCGCGCATAGGCCAGGCATAGGCCAGGCATAGACTACGAATAGACCACGCATAGGCCACGCATAGGCCAAGTATACGCCACGCATAGGTCACGCATACGTCGCGCATAGACCGCGCGTAGGCCAAAAATAGACCACGCATAGACCACGCATAGACCACGCATAG
Organism: Glossina brevipalpis; assembly: GCA_000671755.1. Classification (NCBI taxonomy): domain Eukaryota; kingdom Metazoa; phylum Arthropoda; class Insecta; order Diptera; family Glossinidae; genus Glossina; species Glossina brevipalpis. The sequence continues at coordinate 31,941 of KK351240.1, forward strand.
GCCAAGTATACATCGCGCATAGGTCACATATAGGCCACGCATAGGCCAGGCATAGGCTACGCATAGGCCATGCATGGGTCACGCATAGGCCACGCATAGGCCAAGGAAACTCCATTAAATACTTATTCTTGTCTTGAATTGTTGGAGATTCGGTTTAGCCCCCCGATCATTATCTATTGTATATTTTATAAATAAAAATATCCCGAACATGGCACTTGGCATGAATATTGTCAGCAAAGTTTTATAGATGAAATTTTTAAAATAGACATAATCGACCGATTAATACGCCTACGCCTACACTAACTAAAATTATAAAAAAAAGGCAATTTTGAAAAGGAAAAATCAAAATTTTCAATATATTTCCTGTAATAACGTAAGATTTAACAGTAAATATATACTCAAACGATTTAAAATTATTAACCAGAATTAGGGCGCCAGTTAACAATGATGAATGAAGTTTTTCGAAGTATATTGTTTTCTTGTATTCTGGAATATCTTCTTATAGTGGGAATATAGTGCAATATACCGTAGCGGCCTCCCCCTTTTTATGATCTGATTTAAATTCAATTTCTTTTGAGATATGAACGAACATACTATCATATTGATTTGATATTGAAGTAAAAATATAAATCGAGAAAGAGAGAGAGAGAGAATAAAAAACAAAATTGTATTTTATCAGAAAGATTTTTACTCGTAATGTATATCGATACTACTGGGAGTGCTTGAACGGCGGGCGAATATAATACAAGTGAAAATTTATAAACATTTTGGCTATGGCTGTCATTCCGTCTACACTTATTTTATTAGTAAACAAATATAGATTCAAATCGGTAGATGTGTATTTGATTGAAATTTTGAGATTAGACAAAAACATAATCTATTCAAAAAGGAGACCATAAGAGTTAGAAGCTGAAAAAAAAAAACTGGGAAAATTCAAAAATATCAAAACATAATCATTGATCTAAAATTTGGCTTAAATGCTTATGATCAAAAAATAATCATAATGGACTCAATTCAATTATTCATTTCGATTATTTTGTATCTCTCTTAAGTTTATCTTAAATTTTTACTGATTAAGATTTTCTTTAAAATGAATACGAAGCGTATTATAGATTTTTATATAAAGAATTGGGAAATTTTAAAGCTCAAGTTATAGGTATAAAAATGATAAATCGCTTGAAATGAATTTTGAATATTCATCTCCTACAGCTTATATATGTTATATATCATACATGTCTTTTCTTTTTTTTTTTTTTTTTTAAATTGCTCAATATTTTTTTAAGTATTAGCACGTGAATTGGCTTCTTAAGACTAATTTTATTCGAAACTTTGACATGGACTTGATCAATATATTTAGAATGACTATTGATGATAGTGATAGATATTTTTTTGTTTATTTTGTGCGTTTATAAAGATTTAAAAAGAGCATAGATAGGTACTGTTTGCCGTTGGTTTCAAGTCAAATTGCTGCTTATGGCTTATGTGTGTAGGTGAATATGGCTAATAGGTTTATTTGCACTTTTTCGTCTTCTTCTTCTTCTTCTTCTTCTTCTTCTTCTTCTTCTTATATGTAGAAAATTTCCTTGATTGTTGATTCAATTAAAAATAATATGTGCTCACGACGGGTGGTACTTATATCAAGTGTTTCATTGTGTTGTGTATGGTAAAAAAAAAAAAAAAAAAAAAATATAAAGAAAGAACTGCACATTCAGCAACTTTGAACAACATGCTGCTGTATTACCTGCATACATACACATTTATATAAAATTGCTATTTGAAGGACTTGGATTGCAACAATAAATTCTTGTTAACACAAGAATAAAAACGAAAAAGAGAAGGAAACCTTAGAAAGATTAATTAAATTTTAAGGCTGTAACCGTTAGTGTCTGAATAATGTGAACATAATTTTTTAAATGAAAAACGTTGCATCTGAAAATCTGATTTAATTATTGAATAGTAACGAAAGCATCATTACTTTATAATCATTTTCTTTATAGTTTTCGGAAATCTTTTATTTTTCTAAAAATAACCAAGAAAAAAGAAAAAAAAAACAATCTGCGACGTTCACTTACAAGTTTTTTACTTTTTCGTTTATCATCCTCTCTCTCTCTCTCTCTCTCTCTCTTTCTCTCTCTCTCTCTCTCTCTCTCTCTCTCTCTCTCATTCTTTATAATTGTCATTTATGGAAGAATATGTTCGTTTGTTGATGGAAAGATGTCCAGGTTATCAAATTACCGAATTTAATTGTTATCTTATGTGTAAGAGAATTTAAAAAGAAACGCGAAAGAACTAGAATACTCGGAAAGTGTATGACAAGTGTGGCTAAGTATTCCATTTTTGTCGAATGATTTATTTATTTAGTTCGTCTATAGCTTCACGTTATTGCAATAATATCAGATCAACTTACGTTTTCTATATTCTTCAACTGACAGCTGTCAATTCTTGAATTCAATCATTTGTAATGAATTTTGTCTTCAAAGAACTAAACTATCACTACCTGATGTTAAAATAATTGTGAAAATTAAGATGATATCGGTTTTTAACGTAACTTATACACTTGTCTCGATTTATCGTAATCGAACTATCCCCAGCTCGTGCAGAAATCTTAGGTGATATAATGAAAATTGTCATCAATTGAATCGTTAATTAACTTTGCAATGATAAAACCGGAAAAGGTAGCAATATGTCTTAATAGTTGAATACGTGAAGGCTTTCCGTAACGGACAATACACTGTTAGTTGATTTTTCTTCTTTTTTTTTTTGTATTATTATTTATTTCAGATATGTATGTAAATATACTTACAGCATATGGATTGAAGACATCGAGTAGCTTAGACCATATGTTGGCTTTGTTCGTATTTTTATCAACTCGACCTACCACGAAACTGATTTGTTATTGGCACTACCACCACGTATGCTGACTTGCTTGCGGCACGAACGCTCTGGTCATTGTATGAGTTTTGTTGTTCTCTATTTCATGTTTTCATTTCATTTTTGATTGATTTCATTTTATATTAATTTTCAGATCATTAGATTGGTATTTGGTATACCATTTCTTCGCTAAGACAGGCACCTGCATACAAAATCACAATTCGTGATATCAATTTTCCTTTTGATATCTTTCAATTATAAGAATACTATTAAAAAAATTATCTGAAAATTTGGGACACACTTCGGTTTGTGGCTCAATTCGTCTTTATTGACATTGAGTCCTGAAATCTAAGCGAAGCAAGGGGGTTCGATGACTTCAATAAACGTCTTGGCGACATGCGAATTCTCATTTATCTAAGTCTCACACTATATTCCAAAATGTGAGGTTAGGTAGGGTAGATTGTTATGAGGTCTTAATTAATTATATACCAAATATGAGCTAATTATAACTAAGCTTTGTAGGAGAATCAAGTACAATCGACCATACTTGTTACCTTCGAATGAGTTAACGTTGGTCCACTAATTCTGTCACTTGCTTTGGGATTACGTATGAAAAATTTGACTAATTCTCTCTCTCTCTCTTCCTCGTCTCAATTGAATTCCGTTTATGTGTGCTATTCCATTCAAGTCCGACTGATGATTATCGCAACGTTTGACATACTGTATGCACATCAGCTTTGAAATGCCTTCCTTCATTTAAGTTCAATCTAGTGAACAAATTTACATTTACTATTGACTATAAACCAAGAAAAGTTACCGTAAAAGTCTCTTTTAGAGTTTCGTTAAAATAAGAAATAAAAAAAAAACAGCTGTAAAAGGGAAATAAAGCCAACCCCGAGGTGGGTCGTTATGTAACTTTTTGATAGTCACTTTCTACATTAAAATACAAACTATGTAAGAGATTGTGGTGATAATTTTTCATTTTTAATGCTCAGTGTAAATGCAAATTGGAAATAGAGACGAAATTTGACACGAAAATTGGTGCAACAATCTCTTACAAAGTTGTTCCTTAAAGTAGACTGTGGCAATGTCAACAATCTTGATTTTCACGAATCGCCGCTATCGCCGAGGAGAATTAGTTAAAAAAATACGTAAGCATTACCCCCGTCCTTTTTAATTGGTGTTTCAGTGACGTCTGAAGCGAACGCTGTCGAGGAAGATACCCCATCATCGGGATAGCTAACAAGGACATAGTGCTAGCAAAGAACATGAAAAGCAATCAAATAAGCCAGTCATGGGAGAGAGGAATGATTATCTGATTATTTATTTTTACGTAAGCACCTGCTGTGGAGCACAATCTTACGGTATATTTAAATAGTAGACCGATTCCAGATAACGTCAGTCGGTGTTCTGCGGTCTTCGGAGCAATTCTCATAAGGGGGGCTCCGCAACTCGCAAATAAACACTCACTGGATACAGTCCAGAGTTTCCCTCTGGTTAAAGGGTTTTTCTATAGTTCATTTTCCAACGAGCACCTCAAATGCTCCCAAAGGGCCGTATTAGCGATCAGGCAACAAGGTGTTGTCTAAGTTTATTGACGTTACCAACATAGTACAAAGAGCTCCATCTTTTGGACAACTGATCTCCGAGGAATTAGTTGTTCGTTTTAGTTTTTCTGTATAACACGGAAGCGAACTTCCCTCGCATAATTTTAACGATTATTATATACTTGAAACGATATCGACACATGCAGCTAAGGTTTCAAGTTTTCCAAGTTCAATTACAACCTCAATAAGTCATTTGGAAACCAATGCCTGCCTTAGTGTTATGATGATCTAAATAGTAGAAAACTATCGAGAAGAGAAGTCATTTAAAATAGAAGCAACTACCGAGTTTTCCTCCTACAATCCGAAAAATACTCGTCGCCGGACTTCAGCGTTTAAAACCTTTATCTTCTTTTAGCCGCCATGTGTTCAAAGTCAGAATGGCGTTAGTAGCTGGGATCCCGTAGAAGTAGAAGATCCGGTATATTTACGGTATCTCAAGAGATCAGGAATTTTAAAATACATCAAACGATCTTAAAAATTGCCGTACTTCTATAGGGGACGACCCTTGCATCGAACAAGGGGATCCTTAAACATTACTCTTTTAGATTAATTTACGTTCTCATAATTAGTGAGTAATCAATACGCCTACAACGTACTATTACGAATGTAATTCGTTCCGTAAATCATAATCATAAATATTCTGTTTCTCTATCACATTTCCCTATTTTAAGTACGTATTACTAATTGTCCTTGGCTTGGAATGAATGTAACGAATGTTACCTTAACATTGTAACGTCTTCATTATTTATGTTAATCGAAAAAGTATTAATTCTCTTAACAAAGATATCATTATTTAGCCTAAAATATCAATTGAATATGGATATGAATTAATGGATACGTAATGCAATTCAACAATGCAGATACACATCTCATAAAAGGTTAACATTTTTTTAAAAAGAACTCTAACATTATTTCATTAAATAAAATTATTTTCATGATTGATTCATGATAGTAAAAGGTTTATTGCGTTGCTTTTATTTAATTTACCGTGAACTTTCAAGAATTATAGTTTCTCTGAGTTGAATTTCTTTACAATTTCTTCTCTTATCTATACAATATATAGATAGATATCTGTGCAAAAATTTCGAGGGTATTCTAAATAATGATAATTAAATAGAATAAATTTTAAAAATACTCTTTTATATACTTATACTCCTAAATGATTTTTAACTTACATGCAAGCCACATGAATTAAATATTTTTTCTTATCCGAAAGAAATCATCGAAGGAGATATTTAGAGCAAATGATTTAAATGCCTCACTAACTGACACATTCTCTTGTTTATTCAGTTTAGTTAACATGATATACACCTAAGGCAAAAGTCGTAAAGGGTACGCCCACAAGCTCGTGCATATGTGTGAATGTAGTTTTTCTTCTTTTTCTCTTTTTTTCTGTTTTTGCTTTTCCTAATGAGTGTGAGTGCGAGTGTGAACTAAGCTTTTTTGACGCCATTGAATGGAATGGAGAAAAAAAGGCCAAGGTTAATATAAACAAAAAAAAAAAGAAAAAAAAAGAAAAAAAAAGAAAAACATAACATACACACCTAGAGATATCAAAAGAAATGATATGAAAACGTACGTACCTGTATACCAAATTTGCTGGCGCTGGGGTTTCATATAAATAATTATACAAATATATTTCTTTTGTTTATTTATTTATTTTTTTATTTTTTATTTATTTTTTGTTACCCATACGCGTGTATATGAATACATGCTTAGACAAATTGACGGCCTTAACGTGTCTAATTCGATACCATTTAAAGCTTGAATACTTTAGTAACAAGTTTTGGATCTTTTACTATCCTCGGTTAACTAGAAAAAATGGAATGAAGGTTTAGTACGTGGTTTTCTTGTCGCACTCCAAATAAACTGCTTCTCTTTATATACAGACAAAATTAAATTCTCTAAACGCGTTGTTAATGTAAACATTTATTGCTTTTTTTTTTTTATTTCATTTGAATATTTATTTAGTAAGGAAAGTTTCTTTCCGTCTCTCTTTCTAAGTTTCTTTCCGTAAGACATCTCTCTCATATTTTTCATGAATTAATTTTTTAAACTTCGATGTTTGTGCTGTAGGGTATCCTTAAATTTATGTAAGATTTGAATAGAATAGAAAAGACAGAGTTTTTTTTTTTAAGTTTAATTTTTTTTGTTAAATCATAATGTATATGGGATAGGATTATGTGCGGGATAACAAATTGGTCAAATGGTGTTCACGGCTCTACTGGCATATACAGGCAAATAGGAAGTGAATTCTTGTCATCGAAACGAGAGAGTATACGACCAGAGTATGTCTCATCCCGTATTGTTTCATGGGATGTATAGCATATCGCAACCATCTTATTGAACCCACATGTCGTTTACATCAGTATTATTCAATTTAGATAAAAAGAAGGGGACTATCATTGCACGATATGGAGCACCAGTAATAATATTTAATTTTCTAATCATATTATATACGAAATTCACGAACTGTTGTCGTTAAACTTTCGTTATTTTTGAAATATTATTTAACAGTGAAAACCCGTTCCTCTTTCGCGTAATGGATTGCGGTCCCCTGTCAAATTGTTTCTTTGGTCGGTAGACCTCGGATAACATAAAGATTTCACATTTTTTCTTTTAATTAATATACAACTCATGAGGTTTACATATTAGATTTTTTTAATTTCACAAAAATTTTTGCAACTTTCGGAATTCTAACAACGGAAAGATGCAACTTACTCGTGTCAAAGTCATGTTTTCTTCAATTATACGTACTATTACGATCCAAAACTAGTAAGACACTACACATGTAGACAAACAGACAGGCGGACATACTTAAAACGGTATTCAAAACTTGATGCTATTCAAAGATACATATACTTTACGGAGTCTCTGAAAGTTACGTTTAGGTGTTGCAAACAAAAAATAAGAACATTAATATATCTCGCTCCTTCGGTGGCTTCGATGGTAATTGTTGGAAATTTATTGATTTTGCTTTTATTCTTATTTTTTGTGTATTTTGTTGGCTATTGAAGCGATTTTTATTGACAAATTCCTTTCGTTTCCAAAGTTGTCTTGTTGGAATGATTCGAATGCCAATCAATCATGAAATTTCTAATAAAATTTTTGTGATTCGAAGAATATCAATAACAGATAAATGAGACAACAACAGACGAATATGATTATTGGCTAAACTCAGAATTTCATGCTGATAAAAAAAAAAACAAAAAAAACAAAGAATGAATATAGCACGAATTCTTAACTGCCTACAGCTATAGGTGGAATAATAAAATTAGCATAACTCTCTTCTTTCAAGGGGATAGATATATTGCTCATCGCTTATCGCTTATCGCTCATCGCTCATCGCTCATTTGAGGATAACAACAAATAACATAAAGCGTAGCGAATGATGATGAGGCTTTTAACTACTTTACCAAACAAATTTAATCAATTGAAAATTTCCATATTTGTAAATCAAGGTTTATAAACCTTCGCCGTCCCAATGCATAAATTAAAACTAATGCAACAAAACGATTACAATTCCATTTCATTAGTAATGCATTCGAAAATTGAAAAAATCATAAGCGCATCATATTTGCATTAATGTATTCAAAATAGTCGTAAATCGTTACAAATGACTTTGACCTTTTCCATCAATGTTTTGCACTTGAAATATAATAATAATAATAATAATAATAACTGTAATAATAATAATAGTATGAAAAAAAAGCACACACTCTTCTCTATAATGAGGAAATGAAACAAACTATTGTAAAGAAATATTTTACAAACTTTATGATTAAGGTGACCAGGGCATCATTTTCATTCTATTTGCTCTTTTCGTTAAATTATCGTTGTACGTACGAACAAGATAATTGAGAAGGATTTTCTTAAGGAAATTCTTAATCGTTTTTTTATTACAACCGATGATGATGATGATGTTTACAAATAATTGCATTCATTCATTACATCACTTCAAAGCCTAATGCAGATAAGATAAATTCATAATCAGTTTAAATAACGCTATTTCTGTCTGTCTTGCAAAAAATCAGGCTTGCAATGTTGAACCTTTCTTTGGAGGGACGAAATTAATCTCATTTTCTATTCTCATAATTTTCGTTGGTTTAATATTCATTACATTTTCATTTTGATGTAACTCGAGTATTTGAACTTCATTTTGAATGCTAGGAAATCCATGGGTCAAGTTAGATTAGTCTTAATTATATATATCTATCATAAACTGGATTAACTTAGGCTTTAATAGGTGCTATCGTAAACACTTTATCAGCAATTTTCTTGTCAAACTTGTTTTTACCACGAACTTTTGCCGTTAAGGAAATGAAACAAAGAAGAGTCCGTTCTGAATGAAATTTCCGATATTGTAATTTATTATTTTATTTTTGTTCCTAATTAAAGTAAGACAATTTTACATTATCTGACTATATATTCGAATTAAATCTATTGAAATTCGTAACAAATCACATCAAATCCTAAAATCGACTTAATTGATAAAATTGAAAATATATTTTCCTGTTATTACAAACACACAAAACCGTAAGATGATATATAAAAATGAATCAGTCTTTGTTATCTTTTGTCTTTTATGTAAAAAACTCAAACATATATCTATATATACGTTAAAGTCAATATTATTACTAATGCATGATATTCGTTTGACTTGGTCACCTTAACTCAGCAACAAGAGTAATATTGTGTGTAAAAACAATGCTTAACTGCGTCTATTTTTTTTTTTTTATTATTATTATTATCTACATACGAGACAATTTTCCGCTATATGAACATTTCACTCACAGACAGTTTGTATTTCACGTGATTCTTCAATAATTTTAAGTCGTTTTTTCTGTTTTTTTTTTCTCATTTTATGTGTTTTTCGTATTCACATCTTTAAATTGAAATCAAAGTCGCAAAATAATCATCACTGAAATTGCACATTCACATTCGTTTATATATACATAGGTATATATATCTATATGAATATATATATATATATATATTTACATATATTTATGTATTTATTTTTATACATTGTTTGTTGATTGATTATAAGATAAACAAGAATTTCTATAGGCGAAGAAGTGTAATAATCATGTTATTTTGTTTGTAATTTTTTTTGATAAACAGTTATAGGTAAAATTACAGTAGTGCTCTCTTAAGGAATAATTTTAACCCTTAACCGTGCTATACATGTTGTGTAGTGGAAAATTTTTGTTGAAAATGCAAACTTCTTTAATATTTGCAACAACATTTTTGGCAAACAAAAGTTTTACATTTTATATAACAAAACAAAAAGACCGCAAACAATATTATGCCAAAGAGAACTGGAGACTTATATGCATTAAACTGAAAGATTTTTAAATGTATACGTATATGTGTACGTAAGTTAGTATGTACTGTGTAGTGTATAAAGTTTTAAAGTTTCACATAAAATTTGTATACTTTTTTTTAGATCTAAATTAATTTCGTGATTGGAAAGTTAACAATGTATGAGAAACTCTCGGGGGGAAGCATCAACATCTGATTTTGAGTCATTTATACTAAAATTCAAGATCAAGCAGACAGGAAATGCATAGTTTCTGCATTTTCGTACCTGTAGCAGTCTTTCGTTTAGTTGTTATTGTGTACATTAATTAATTAATTAATTGTAAATATAATTAATTAAATAAGTAATTGTAATTAATGGATTGTAAATATAATTAATTAAATAAGTAATTGTAATTAATTGATTGTAAATATAATTAATTAAATAAGTAATTGTAATTAATTAATTGTGAATGTAATTAATTAAATATGTAATTGTAATTAATTAATTAATTGCAAATGTAATTAATTAAATAATTAATTGTAAATGTAATTAATTAAATAATTAATTGTAAATATAATTAATTAAATAAGTAATTGTAATTAATTAATTAATTGTAAATGTAATTAATTAAATAATTAATTGTAAATATAATTAATTAATTAATTGTGTGTGTGTAAATATATTTAGTTAACAACATCAACAGTATTTTATTTATTATAAGATGAAAATGTCATATCGAAATTGTTTAATGCAGCAACGTTTTTAATTAAAGAACATTTTGCTATTTTAACGGCACATTTTTTTATGGATAAATCATATAAAAAGTATTAAGCTTTCAGTGCTATAAAACATGTATTTTTCACTTCATTCATTCAATTCGTATTCATATGTACCTTGAATTTAATGACTTTATTTCACATTATTTTAAATCATAAGATTTATTTGTTAAAATTTATGCTTTTGAAAGCAACATCTGCTTGTGCAATACGTGCATAAAAATATTATAAAAATATATATTTTTCATATATAATTATTGCTTTCAATTCGTTTTAAGAGGTCCCTTACGCATAGCAATTGTTTCACATATAAACCTGCTTAAGTGTCTCTTTTTTCATATGTTGATGCATCTCTTGACAAACGTAACGAATAAAAAAAAAACAAAAATATTCATCTTAAAGCGAATTTTGTAAGCTCTTCATTTTAGAAAAATATACTCGTATACATACATTAAGATCTTTTATTTTTTTTTATGAAGTTTTTTTTTGAATTTCTATCGATAGTGTAGGCATATTTATCGACCTATTAAATCCATTTTCAATCTTATTATAAGGAATCTTAGCAAAGGTCAATATGATCATATGATTTTGAATCTCTATCTAATTTTTGATAAATTTAAGAACAGACTGACAAATAAGATAGTTAGGGAGGGGAGGGGTTAGGGTAAGGAGTCTCCAAGAATAGACAGACAAACCAAGTAGATTACGAATATCATGATATCGGATTCGCAAAATTAAATCTATAAAAAAAATTCTCATTGAACTTAGCACTGAACTTGACTTAAAAATCAAAAGACTCTATTGGCTAATTCGTCCAGAATTTCAATTTAATCTAAAGAATAAATTAATAAATAAATTCTATACCGGAGTACCCTTCAGCTCATTTTTGGACCTGTGGCATAGAATTATGGCGAATAGCCGTTAACTCTAATATTGAAATACTTCAAAAATATTAATCTAAGACTGTTTTAGCTTATTGTTAATGACCCACCAATACAGCTATTCACAATAAATTCTATTCACAATAAGTTCTATTTATGAAAAATCCAATTCAACACTTCTTTCTTCAAGATATCCTGACAAACTGGGTAACCACGTAAATCGTTTGGTAATATCTCTTGTAGATAAATTCAAATGTAATAAGAAATTTGAAAATTAATATATATTTTTGTTCGATAAATTATTTTAATGAATTTTCTAAGTTTCCATTTATATACTTAAATATCTCACCATAATACATTATTATTATTATTATTATACTGTTCCCTTTAGGGGACAAAAATTTGTGTTATTTTCCTCATATTTTTTCATAACATTTACTTATTATTTTTCGAATAGATTATAAATTATATATATTTATTAAAAAAAAAAAAAGAAAAAAAATTTATAAAACTGTTGTTAAATACCAAAGATAATTTTAACTAAATATTTGCTAGTTTAGGCTTAATAGAGAAAGCTACTCGCGTTACAATCTATACAAGCTTAGGCTTTGTTGTGCGATTTCCACAAGAAATGTGATATTTGTCAACGATACTAATTTCGATAATTTGTTGTCTGTTCCTGTCCTATATCCATGCCATTCATTAGCTTTAGATCGTAAAGAAAATGAGGCTCATTCAAGCGTGTATCAAATGAAATAGAAACGGATTTACTCCGGAGCATCACTGTACCTAACAATGTATACGGACTGCCAATGCCTCAAAAAGACGTAATCGTAAAACTACTGGCTATTCATATTCTCGAGCAAGCATAATGCACACACGTGTGGTATTCATTTATTACTTACTGTAATGATGATTAAATCAAATTAAACAAAAGTGATGTTTGAAATAAGTTATATGGAAGACACAAAAACTTTCCTTTGTAAATAAACAACAACCAAAAATTAAATTTATTTATGTAATGTTATTAAGTTGTCGATATGCGTATACGTGTTTGTTTATGTATGTATGCAATACTGTGCTATATAATTAATTTTATCTACATTCGTACAAATGATTTCAATTTAATGCAAACGCCTTCATATATGCAAATATATATTTATATATAGGTACACATAGGTATATGTTTATGTATAAGTGAATATTTATTTTATTTTTTTTTAATTCAATGTTCATTTCACATCTGACATTTGATTACACATATTACATACATATATATATATATATATGTATGTATCCACACAAGTAAAATTCCCTTTTCATAAAGTTATATCCGTGCTTGCGCTTATGCTTGTGCTTATGCTTATGTATGTTACATCACAGACAAGGCATACATGCATGCATGCACAAATCTTAACCTACGACATTTAATATAATTAAATGTGTTTAATATTAATTCAGATTTTATGATAAACTCTAATTAAATATCTGTTTACAATGCGTGTTTGTATGGTTGTTTGCTTGCTTAACTACATTTATTATGATGTATGCATTATATGTGTGTGTGTGTGTGCGCATCTTCTAAGTAAGCAGGCATGTACACGATTTTACGTCGCCTTTTTAATCTTCAAAATACTAAGAATAATATTTCGTTTTAATATTTAAGAAAATTTATTAAAAAAATTTATTTATTTTTTTTCATTTTCTATAAAAGTTTTCAATTTGTGTAATGAAAGCCTACAGAGAGAGAGAGAGAGAGAGAGAGAGAGAGAGAGAGAGAGCAAGCAAGGAGGTGCTGACACTTTTGACGGACTTTGGTCTTCAGAATCCGTTTAACAATTTTTCTTTTATGATATAATTCTTCTTCCCTAAATCATCTTTTTCCTTAAATTCTCTCTCATATGTTACGTTGCGTAAATGAAAGTTGAAATTGTTTAGAAGCGTAGATGTGAAAAAACTTGTTTTCTATTCCTAATGATGAAATTTTAACAGAGCACTGCGCTTTCGATTTCCTATAAAAGATGTTTCAAATATACGGTCTTTCATTAAGAGTGATACTTTTTTATATCGTAATTTTCAGTTTGAAATATAAATTTTTTTGGTTTTTTTTTTTTTTTTTGGGTACTTCCATTACAACAACTCACAATTATTGTTGAACGTTTAGTAGTCATTAAAACGGGCTACCAAATTGACAGCTCATCACTTGTTCATCACAGAATTATAACGGTATCATCACTCTATTTCTCTATTCTGCCGTAGTGTATACTGTGGTGACGTTTGTGCAGGATTTCATCAAGCCATCATCAGAAAGACAAAGTAAACGCACGATGTAAGGAAAATATCGTAGAAACCATTCTCACGGAGCCACCGTGTGCATCAGTGTATTTAGATCTATGATGGACATTTGTGAACGATAGATTGTTCGAAACATAACTGCAATGTTTAAGCTATAAAATAAAGAACAATTTACTTTGATACGTTAAGTTGTTAAGCTGTTTTTTTCCTTTAAAATTTAAAAAAATATCACTCTTAATGAAAAACTCTATATACGATAAATATCGTCACAGGCGTTTTAAAATTTCCATCACAAAGCTTAACATAAATTATTACGATTTGTTTATCATACGGACGCTACTTGCATTAACTTCTTTAGAATGAAAATTACGTTCGGTCTTAAAGAAAAATATGAAAATGAAATGAAACTCGTCATCATTTTCATAGGAAAAGCATTTAAGAATTTTAATGAAGATTGCACAACAATAGCATACAGATTACTTAGATTCGAAATACGGTCTCTAATTGGTTTACTGAATTCATTTATAAGGAAAATTTGCTCGAGAGTGAAGGAAGCGTTGTCGTGTCATCCAACATTTATGACAAAAATATCTTCGAAGTGGTGATGAAATTGAAATACACGTAGACATCATTAGATTCATGAAACCCTCTTGCACAAAACATTTACTTGTGCGCATCTTGGACACTTATAAATGATCACTTACTGTAGAGAAGAACTTCTTATCAATTATTTGAAAGAAATGCTTTAGCAATGCAGATCTCCTATTTCAAAAATCGTTTAACGAGTAACGCTGTTGTTAATTCCTTCAAGAACAATTTTCTTTTTTTTTTTTTTTTTTTTAATTAAAGTTTAAAGTTTCTACCATAAATGACAAAAAATATTTATTATTTACAAGAAATCTTTCCTTGAAATTTTGGTATTTTCCTCAAGAGTTTCCAGATGAATGCTTAAGGAAAATGAATCATTACTTAGCTTGACTCTACTTAGTCTTACTTACTGATTTTTAGTTTCTCTAATATACTAAAACATATCTTTTTACTAAGTATTTATGTTCATTTAAAAACTTCATTGAAACGACCGAACGGCTGCATAGTTACGAAGCTGAGAACGATTTGAAATCCTAAAATGGTTCTGCTAAGAAATTAAACATAAATTTAGAGTTTAGAATGACATTTTTAAGTTTGATCGGCTATAGAAATATATACATTTTCTTGGTTTTTGGTTTGTCTTTTCGATTCACGTAAAGTGTAGAACATGAGATTTTATCTGAAACAGATGCATTAAAAGAGGCCTTCGAAACATTTTAGTCAATTCGTATGGTAACCAGTCCACCTCCTTTTAGAACCTTCCCATAGCATCTAAACGTCTACAAATAATTGATTCATTAACCGTTAAGCTATTCGAAAATTTGTTGAGAATTTGGTTTGAGAGTTTTCGGTTCAATAAGTCTTGCATTTCATTGTCGTCGATCCTTTTTGGTCCTTTAGACCTTTTTTTGCCATTGAGATCAAAACCATCATTTTTAAATTGTTGAGACCAAAATCCACAATTGGAATATGATGGAGTAGCATTACCATAAGCTTGTAAAAGTGCTTGATAGACTTCGACAGCACATTTCTTCAACTTGAACAACAAAAGTTATGAATATCCCAAAAACTCAATTTTGTGCGTTCCATGATTAACGTCTGTTTACACTGAATAATTCTTAATAATACTCAATGGAAAATTGTTATCTTTCGTAGGGGAAACCCAAACTACTATACTATATACTATACTGTATACTATACTGCATGCTGTATACTATACTGTGTACTATACTGCATACTATACTGTATACTATATAATGTATGCTATATTATATACTTTGTACAATACTGTGTACAGTATAGTCTATACTGTATGCTGTACTGTAAACTATATTGAATACTGTAAACTATATTGAATACTGTAAACTATATTGAATACTGTATATTATACTGTATACTATATAATGTATGCTATATTGTATACTGTGTACAATACTGTGTACTGTATAGTCTATACTGTTTACTATACAGTATACTATACTGTATGCTGTACTGTAAACTATATTGAATACTGTATACTATACTGTATACTATACTGTATACTATATAATGTATGCTATATTGTATACTGTGTACAATACTGTGTACTGTATGGTCTATACTGTTTACTATACAGTATACTATACTGTATGCTGTACTGTAAACTATATTGAATACTGCATACTATACTGTATACTATACTGTATACTATATAATGTATACTATATTGTATACTGTGTACAATACTGTGTACTGTATAGTCTATACTGTATACTATATTTTATACTGTATACGATACTGTATACTATGCCGTATACTATACTATATACTATACTGTATTGTTACGAAAATCACAAATTAATAAAAGGCAACTACAACAAATTTGATAAATCTATGGGGAGGAAATTCCTTTGAATGTAATACCTACCACGGTCATAAAAAGACATATTTGCAGCTGACAATAAAAGCGAAGATTGGCAAAGAATTCAGGGAAATCTGACATGAATGGAATTAATGGAACTACGTATTCGCAGGTATCGCAGAAAGAGACGCAGACTTTGTGATTTTCGTAGGGTTTATAAGCAGAGCATTTTGCTTAAAACAGTCAGTCGACTAGAAATATCCGAGAAGTAACTAAGTGTTGAAGAAAATAATTCCTTTGTAATAAATTATAAAATAATTGTGATTATAAATACGTCTTAATAAATAAAGGAAATTGTAAATAACCAAAATCTAAGCTTTTCGCGATCTAGCGATACGAACTGTGCCCTAAATGTAATACCAGTAACAGTATATTATACTGTCCCATTACTTCATCATTTTTATTCGTACAAGTTGCCGATCAAAATTCATGCTTGAACGTAATAAAAGAGTACCTTCTGCATTCAAATAGACGTCAATCTCATAAGAATGAAGTTTTCTGAAAAATTCCACATGATTCACTAGCTATAGGTTACTTACCTATATTTACTGATACTTTATAGATTTTGTGATTTTTTATTTCTTTTTTTTTTCTAATTCAAATTTGGCGAGTTACTCTGCGTGACGCACAATTGCTTGATTTAAAGATATCTCCAGAGAATGGCTGGGATGATGTTATTTTTTTTATACTAATATTTTTTTTTAGTGCTTAAATCTGCGTTTAATAATCACTTCAAATATTATCTATTATCTTTCCTTTGATACCAAAAAAATTGTCTTATATTGTCTTGGTTTTTGTTTTTTACATTACTCCTTAAATAGTCAGCAATTGATTGAAAAATCCAAAGAGGAAAACATTGAGAAACTTTTTAAATAGTTATAAGAAATAATTTGTCACAACATATTAAAGAAAATTTATTTTATGCGACGGAAAAGTACCGCATAAAAAAATCACCTTTTAGAAGATACGTCAGAGATTTATGAAATAGCGAGAGAGAGAATGGGTTTTCAAGGAAAATAAATAATTAAATTACACATAGAAGCTAAGAAGTTAAAAAAATTTTAATTTTTTGTTTTAAACATTAAGATGGAGATTTTTTCAAAATGTTTATAATTCAATATTAGCCATAATAGTATGATAAGTTAACTTAATGATTTCATACGAATCAATGCCTGTGTAAAATAATAATCGGCTATCGATGATGCTCCACGAAGAAATGCGAAAATGATTTGCTTCTATTATGCTCTACTAAGGATAGAAAACAATAATATTTTGATGTGGAATATGGCATCGAATAAACGAAATGAAATGTCTTTGGGTTATCTAAAGAGGATATCACTCACATAATTGAACATAAGTTAGGAGCTATATCAGTATAATGGCATCAAAAAGTATTTCTGAACAACCATTTAGATTGTGTCGGAATATACAATACACAACATTTAACATTTTAAAATTAATTTTCAATTAAAGTCCATAAAAAAATTTCGGTATTTGATACCGAATTATCCTCTTTCTTACGCTAAAACGACTTCACAGTCAACAGGAAAAAAATACTAATCTAATCTGTGAGGAATACTTTGTATTCCTTTTTTCTGATGCCAAGGATAGGCTCGTCGTCTACCCAGGTGTTCCTATTAATTTCCGTTATTCCTCTTCGGAATCAAAAAACGAAAGAATGATGTGGTAGGATTTTATACACTTTATTAATCTAAGAATGAGACTGTAAGTCTTAACAATAATCGTTCCTAAGTCTTTGATCGTCTATCCCGATAACGTCCACGGACATATAAGCAGATCAACACGGAACACACGGAGAAACTTGCGACCATCACCGTCGCTGGCTAATCGATAAGAGAGGAAGTGGAAACCGCTAGAGTTCCCCACTTGGCCCTTTTCCTCAATGGCGTTGCCACCTGCTCTTATCCCCCCAGGGTCGCATTTTGACCCTTCGCTGTGGGTTACTTCCCGCTGTAGCAACCGCACAGCAACTACGGAGGCAGAGCGTGTGGACCAAAACGAGGGCGCGACTTTGGTTCTTACAAATCTTTAGCTCTCCTCGGAATAAAATTTAAGATTCGAAATTATTTCTTTATGTTAAACTAAAGTAAAATTCTATCGAGATGAAAATATTCTCGATTGTCTTTCAAATTTTAAAGAAAATACATTTAAGGAAGAGAATAATATCAAATGTTAAATAATAAGGTCAAGTGACAATTAATCAAGTGTTAAAATCAAATTCAAAAAAACATCAAATTTCAAAAAGATTCATTAGTTCATGCGAATCAGTTGCAAGCAAACGTTATGCGTGCAAGATAAGGGGGAAAAGTAGCTTTCAGATAGTTTCAAATTGAAATTCTAGTCGTAATATGATGTTCCGAAAGTAAAAGCGTAATTCGGAAGTAGTTTTTGAAATTTCATTTGAAAGATTTAGTCTTTTAAGCAATTTTGTTTTTGAAGGGATTCATCAAGAACTAATGATGTCAATCAAATATAGATCGTAATCAATTCTAAATCGCAATATTTGCCGAAAAAAAGCGAACAGAATCGTAACATGAACAAAAAAAGGGGAAATTTTTGAGGTATTTTTAGAAACCTGGAATATTCAGATTTAAACATTATTTTGTTCACGAATTTATACAGTTTTTGCAAATAAATTAAGCAAAAAATAGATCAAAAATTTCATAACCGATTAGAATCGGATTCCTTTTTAATATTCCCATAATAATTATTAAATTATTATACAGTTTCTGGCGATTAAAAGAAGGCTCGAAACGACTCATTTTTGAACCTAAACGCGTTCTCCAGTTTATTTACGAATTTATCTGATTTATCTGACAACTTGAACGTCGTCATGGTTACCCAGCAGTTGTGCAAAATAAAGGCACAATAATTGATTTTTGTTTCTCTTTTAATAATATTTCAAGCGTTTTTAAATTCTTGTATAACTCTTGTCAACAATTTTTCTCATGAACTTCAAAACATTACATTTTTGAAAGCTATGCTGAGTTCAATCTATTGTATGAAAATACATGAAATATTAATCGGCACAAAACTAGTTTGATTTTCTGATTTTATATTAAATATTATCTTAAAATAATTAGCGATTTTATCGTTAGATTGATATTAAAAGTAATAAAAAATTTCAATCTTCTCGAAATATTTTTTGATTTGATTTTAATAAGTAAAAGTTCACAAAAAATACAACTGAGTTGAAAGTTGTTTTTCGCTTACTTACTTAGAACTTGACGACGGACTATTTTATGTGAAAGAGAAGAGGGGCGAGGGGAAGAGGAGGAGGAGGAGAGAGGCTAACAAAAATATCATATATATCTAAATATGTAAATATATATGTAAATATATAAAAAGAAATCAAGGAAATGTGTACATAAAGTTCTTACTGGGTAATCATCCTAGCAGATCCTTTTCGTTTGTATTCCATTAAATGTTGGTACACAAACGCTTCAAAGCAATTTTTCACTTTTCTCTCTCTTGCTGTATATAACATTTATTCACATTCATTTTTATTACGTATGTATGTATGTATGGACACATACGTATACATACATTTGCTTTTTAACTAATACATGAAAATCCCTGGATACATACTTAGTTTATAGATATAGAAGCAGATGTAAATGTAGATGTAAATGTAGATGTAAATGCAGATGCAGATGTAGATGCAGATGTAGATGTGAATGTAGATGTAGATGTGAATGTGAATGTGAATTTGAATGTGAATACAAATGTAACTGTAAATGTAAATGTAAATGTAAATGTATATAAACGCATACATACAAAATATTGCACAGTAAAAATGTCAAAGTTTAAATTTCGTTGTTATAGAGAACAAAGTACGTAAATGCATTAAAATGAGAGAAATGCTGATGGTTAAAAATCTCATTGGATAGTGATGTTATAAGTAGTACATGTGCACAGCGTGCAATCAGGTGTAATATATTTGCCTGGGCCAAAGTGGGTGTTATGGCCATCATATAAGGTATCATAGAGTCAATCGTTATTTCTGTGTGGGTGTATACACACGGTATGCGTTAATAGTCTTTTTTGTTTTTTTTTTTTTTT